>CM029012.1:224118383-224432510 GCA_016801055.1 Panax notoginseng | reverse complement strand
CCCCCCACTGTGACAACCCCAAAATAGCCCATTCCATCCAACCTATTTTGAGTCGCCAAATATATGGTACAGAAAAAAAATTACAAACTTTATTACAACAATTGTCGTGCAAAATACAACAACACATATGCTGTGAGTTTGGATACAAATATATACCAAATGTGACTCATGTTCCAACCGTGGACATTACCTCACAATGACACCTTACATAAAGGTATAGTCAAAAACTATTTTAGAAATTAGAATATTTGGGAAGTGCTCAAGGAAACCTTCGTACATGGGAGGTCATGCGTCTAGGTTATGATAGATATCATATGGCCACAGAATTATCCTTGGTTGACCCAATAGACCCAAAAAAAAAACGAGAAGTTTACTATCATATTCTTCTCAATGGTGAGTCTTCTCTTGACATATCATTATCTCTACTGTCTCTAATTGAAAATTATACTTCAAACAAACACCAAGATTATATAGGTAGTGCTCGTAAAGATACTCAGCAAGTAGATGAGCACAACCCTGTCTTATGATGATACGAGATTGTATGTTATTAGACATCTTGTATGATAGTGACAAAACACTCTTCCACGTTGGGTTCGCCTCACCCTAGATGATTCACCAAATATAACTACTAAATGATGACCACTGTTATTTCCCCTGTTACCCCGCTCAACCCAGCTACACTCTTATTACCTGAAAAGAATTGTGAAACAGAAGGGTGAGCACAACTAGCCCAGTAAAGAATATCATGACTAAAGATAAATAAATTATTAATAGCCTTCAACAGAATTAAATCAGAGATTTAGAACATATGGTAGATGATAAAAATTTTTCAACCATAGTTGCAGCGAAACGAGCAAACCATTAGAAGAGTCAAATAGACTATAAAGTCTATTATCTTCTCCACGTTAAAAATCTACCAACAATGTTTTATCCCTGTAACATCAATCAACAATTCATGTCCACAATCACGTGTATAACTCATAATCGTAATTGTAGTTCTAAATTCACTTTCTCATCCAGAACAAAGATAATTTTCATCACCTGAAACATCAAACATCATGGTTATACCAAATCACAGTTTATGTTCATAATCATACTAATAAATTCATCTTTGCACTACGGCCCAATGATATTCATCAACAAGTCATATTTGTACTACATGCCAAAGATATTCAACAACAGGTCATCTTTGTATTACGAGCCAAAGATGAATATCAACAACTCATCTTTGCACTACATGCCAAAGATATTCAACAACAAGTCATCTTTGCATTACAGGCCAAATATATTATCTCAAAGAATTATATAATCATTTTAGAACTTATATAAATAATAATTATAAACCATGTTAATCAATTCATCTTTACACTTAAGCTAAAGATATTCAATTATAAATTCAATAGTCATGATTATACCAGTTAACAATTCATCTTTGCACTACAGGCCAAAGATATTCCTCAGTCACGATCATACCAATAATTTACCCATCTTTACACTCAAATGAAAGAGAAATTCAACATCAGGGTTATAAAAATATTATATATGATAATAAAAATAATATTATCAACAACTGCATTTATTTTCAAGAGCAACAATCATAAATCAACGATAATTTGGTCAGAAAAAGAAACTAATTTTTGTCATGAATAGTACCTGTGAATAGTAACTCGTGAATAGTAAATCGTGAATAATAACTCGAAACAAATGGTAAAAATTTCACAATAACATCCATACCAATATTTCGGTATAATGATATTGAAATAACATTTCTTAAACTTATAAACATTTATTTTATTGTTTACACTTTACTAAATAATGCATTTAATCATTCTAAAATGCCAAACTCATAAGATTTCATCATCAATAATCAAAACCCTCATCATAAATCTGCATATAACTCATGTATGATATTCAAGCCATAAAATCATATTTTTCAATTTTCTTACTTCACAAAACATATTTAATTCATTTACTCATAACTAGACCATTTTCATAAAAAATACCAAATCAGTTCTAAAAATATTTCTTTTCTGAGATTTAGCATAATATAGTCCCATAGTGAACATATATTTTTCTCAGAATTTTTAAAAGTCATTTACTATTTTTCATATGGCCAAAACAGCCGAATATTTAGACATTTATCAAAAATTATACTTTTATCTAAAAATTCTGAAATTCACAGAGTATACTCCTATCATATACATGTACTCCCAATAAAAATTTTATCAATTTTGAAGTTAACCACAAGGAGTTATAAGCGGTTACTTTTAAAATAGTATTTCTCCGTAAAATTCATAACTCTTAATCTATACATCCAAAAATCACCATTTTTGGACACAATCAATAAAACTCATTAAAATATCATTTCAAATTTTTTTAGAATTTTTTGAAGTTCAGAAAAATTACGAAACTGAAAAACATAATAACCCTTAAAATACCTTACTATCCCTTACCTCAAAAGAGCAGTACTTCTGATCAGTATAAGGCTGAAGGAAACTTGCACTGATGAATAGAAACTCACAGAGTATCTAAATACTCACAAAATACACTCAATAATCTAGAGAGAGAAAGAGAAAAAACTTATGAATTCTGGTGTGCTTTTCAATTCTAACTTAGCCCTCTATTTATAGGAAAATTTTAGTAGGCTTGACCTGCAACCTGATGGCTTTACTGTTACTATTCCACCCACCACATTTGAAATATAATTCAGTACATTTCTTCACCAACCACAAGTGGGGCCCACCAATTCTAGAATTTTTCACCAAAATGATTAACTCCGAAAATTCAACAATTTCTGAACCAGTCATCTTGTAAAATTCATAATAAATCATACGTTCATTTTTAACGGTTCAAAATTTGTGGGCATATACTCAACTTATATATGTATAACATATCCAAAAATTACCACGATCCAATGGTCGGATTAAAAATTATAACCCCCATAAAATATCTCAAAAACCCTGATTTTTAATACTTCCATTCCGACAAAAATACGGATAAAAACTTCAACATTAACTCATTCATTTTTAACCACAAAAATATATCCCTCGTTTATATCCACATAAAATAAATATTTCCTTATCATATGAATCAATAATTAATTATTAACAAATAATATTACAGAATCACATTTATGACAACCAGGCCGTTCCCAAGAAAGAGGGGGCTTTTCAATAAGAATTTTTCCTTACTGGCGCGCAATTAGGTGACCAAACCTCTCCTTAGACAGAACTTTCTAGACATTTCCAATAATGTTATCTAATAATATTATTCAAATAATATGAATTATTGATCTGATAATAGGAAATACTGTGCAGTGACAATTATTGAACAACAATAATATAAAATTTCAACATAGCAATTATTGAATCAATAAAATAAAATATTGAACAGTAATTACTGTAACAATTATTGAGTAGTGTCTTCTCACGTAAGAATCAATAATTTAAAAATACTATGCAATACTGTGTGCTACTGTGCAATAACGCGTCTTACTGTATTTTAACCACCATGTATTCTAACAGTGTTAACGGTAACAACTACGCCGTTATTTGTAAAAACTCAAATTTGTTATTTTCTTCATCCGACAGTTATTCGTTATGGGGCCAACAAATGGCTGCGCCGTCGTACGAATATTCCCCGACAGAAAGAATATTCCACGACCAAACGAATATTCCCCGACAACAATGAATATTTTATAATTAACCACTTGCGTATTTTGAAAAAAAAAAATTTCATATATCACCCTTAACTTTAACTTTTATCAATTTAACCATTTACTGAATAGTAATTATAAGAAAAAATTGAATACTTTTATTTCATAAAATTCGGGGTATTACACCCACCACCCACCACCCCCCCCCCCACCCCAACCCCAACCCCAACCCCACAAAAATAATATTTACCGATTATGTATACACTCCAACTCCCGTCCACTCCCACTCCGTCCACCCCCACCACTTCTGTGATGCCCCTAAAATAGATCAGTACGACCCATTTTGAGTCGTCAAAATACATGATATAGAATTCAAATACAAATCTTCTTATATACAATTATTAAATTATCGTGCAAAATACGACAATACATAAAATGTGAGTTTGAATACAAATATTGCACCGTACATAATACGACAGTATCCAAACTCAATTTAAGTTTTCATTACCGTTATTATCATACTATTTCACAACATAATGAAGACTTCTATAGTAACTATCTCAGACCATTACTCCACTCCCCGACTAGTCTCAGCTACATTTTCATTTTCTGAGAAGAACAATGGAATAAAAAAGAAAAGGGTGAGCTCAACTAACCCAGTAAAGAATATTATGACTAAGATAATGAATGATAAATTATCTTTAGCCTTCAACAATGATAAATCAGATAAAATATAATAGACAACAAATTTTAAATTAACAACTGCAGTGGAACAAACAATCCATTAGAAGAGTCAAGTAGAGTGTGAGGTGTAGCGTCCCCAAATCCGGGTACTAATCACCACGAACCTGGTACACTAATTTTATAATGCGGAAGATACAAACATAAATTGTTTATCCATTAAACTTTTACACATAATCCCCAAGGTCTGTAACCTTAACTTAATACATGCATTTAATATCTTACACGACCTACAATGTCATTCGCAGTAGAAAATTTAATAATTCTAACTGCATAATAATCCAATTCTGGAATTTTGCATTGCCTCTGTCTTTATTCAAGCCGTCGTCTTGATCTGAAAATTTTATCATGATATAACAAGGGTGAGCAACTATTTTGCCCAGCAAGTTTAAGTACAATGAACATATATCATGATTGAAAAGGAATAAGATTTTAAATTTTCAACAATGTAATATAATTGTAAAAGAGCATGAATCAAAACTTCAATAACTGAATAATTATGCTGATCGAGTGGTCAACAATGATCATGAACAAATTTAACTAATCCTTATGGTAATGAAGGTGATCAGCCTTTCATACCTGATGAAGTACATATGCAACATGCACTAAGTGCTAATCAATAATCAAAGATGTGGAATAATTGTCAATAATTAATCCACTAATATGTTTGAAACATAATAACTCGAGTTTGAGTTAGGAGACTTGCCTTGACCGTCGAGTACCGCTAAGCAGTATAATTTAATTTCTTATGAAAGACCTATCATTAATAAGATCGATCCTCCAATTAGCATAATACATTTTATCTCACAATACTATTACTCAAATAATAAATTAGCTAACACTTAGCCACATAATTAAATATTGAATAATTCTTTAACTCATTAATAATATTATTATCCCTTAATAATATTACTATCACTTAACCATTATCTTAAACTTTTGTCTAATATTATTAATCATTTAATAGAATATTTATCATTCACAAATATTATTAATCATTTAATAATATTTTAATCATTTACCAATATTATTAACCCTTTAATAATATTCAAATCAAACACTAATATTATTAATCATTTAATAATATTTTAATATTTAACTAATATTTTATTCATTATCTAATATTGTATATTAATAATGTAATAATATTTTACTTGTTTCATAAATAATAAAGGTCTCACACATTTTAAGATATAAATAATTTACATCTTGAAGCTTAAACCATTTAAATTTCATTTCAGAAATATCTTTTACATTTACTCGCTAATTCGGAGTTTAAACAGCTAATGCATAGCTTTTATAGTAAAACTCAACTTACTATATTATTTCTTTATTTTATTAATTTTTAAATCAATTTGTCCGTTCATGAGTCAATACTGATTGTTGCCTCATATATAACTATTACGTTACATAAATCTCAGCTCAAAAACTTCATTTTGAGCACCGAAAACCTCAAAATATCATTTTTATGATTAATACAATTTTTTAAGAGTTTTACATTCTTCGTTGCACCACAAAATAATTTCATAGGCAACTATATTTTTTTATTTCGCTTAAATATGTAATTTATGTTTATATCTTCTGCATTATAGAATTAGTGTACCAGATTCGTGGTGATTAGTACCCGGATTTAGGGACGCTACATGATGTCTACTATTTTCTATGATTTAAAACTCCATCATCAATATTTTATCTCTGTAACACCAATCAATAATTATTTCAAACTAACGAATTATCTATGCACTACGGGCTAAAGATATTCGTTTGTATCACCAGTGGTCATGATCATGCCAAACACCTGTTCATCTATACACTATGAACCAAATAGGACTTTCACCACAAACCTTTATCTATAACATTAAAAGTCATGATTATACCAATACACAATTCATGGTCATAATCATATTAATCAACAGTCCATCTTTGCATTATGAGTCAAAGATGACTTTCACCACAATATAAGCATGAGGATGATTAATAAAGAATGAATACGAATGATTGTTCACCATGCATGCGGTAATCCGCGTAGACAGATTACTCCCGCAGATTAATAAAGAATAAATATGAAAGGTCATTCACCATGCATGCAGTAATCCGCGTAGACAGGTTACTCCCGCAGATTAATAAAGAATGAATACGAAAGGTCATTCACCATGCATGCGGTAATCCACGTAGACAGGTTACTCCCGCAGATTAATAAAGAATAAATACGAAGGTCATTCACCATGCATGCGGTAATCCGCATAGACATGTTACTCCCGCAGATTAATAAAGAATAAAATGACAATCCTTATGAATATGAAGAAAATAACATCATTTACAAATATGAAAGAAATAATACCTCTTACCATACGAAAACTAACATCCCTTACTAATACGAACAATAATATCCCTTACCTTAGGAGATTGGATACTGCAATAGTGTAGTACCAGAATACTCTTCTTTTTTCTCTCTTATTCTCTCTATAGTTTCTTTCTCTAGAGTTTCAGTGAATTCATAAGAAATAATGAAGGAATCAACTTCTATTTATAAGAGAATGGACTAAGTAGTAACAAATTCATGAACGATCCAAATTGATTTACTATTAAAATGGACGGTTCATATTGATTTACTATTAAAACTTCAACTAAAAGTCCATATTGATTTACTATTATAACTTCAACCACCGATCCATACTGATTTACTATTATAACTTCAACCAGCGGTCTATACTGATTTACTATTATAACTTCAACCAACGGTCTGAAAAATTAGCACATCTCCCCATGGAATAATAAGTCAAACTTACAACAAACGTCTCATTACAAATTCCTCTATTTATATCAAAAATTGAATAAATATTTACCACAAATTACTTATCTTCAATCAACACATTTTTAATCTTTCAACAATTATTCATCATTTAATATTATAACTCACAATATTGACAACCAGATCTGTTAGTTTCCAGTAGGCACACAATAAATCTAGAAAGGGGGGTTGAATAGATCATTTTTATTTTTTAAATAATTTTCCTATTTATTTTGGATTGCTAATACCTTAGCATATGAAAAATATAAGAAGAGCGGAATAAATAAAAGAACCCCTTCATTGATATATTCATGAACATAGATACATTGTTCGTAGAGTTAGTTTAGTTGTAAGCAGTTAATACATACATAACATTTATAATAGTTAGGTACATAATGTAAATGACAGAAAGTAAATGACTGAATGTAAAAGACACAAGATATTTTCAGTGGTTCAGATACTCAAGCTCCTAATCCACTTTTCTACTTCAACGAGCAGGAATTCCACTAAGGAAGAGCAGCACCCTGAATCACTAAGATTCCTTCAAGGCCAGCAGCCTTGGAACTTCAGTTCACTAAGAACTCTTCAAGCCCAGCAGGCTTAGAACTCCTCTAGTTCCCTAGAAACTCTTCAAGCCCAGCAGGCTTGTGTGACGCCCCCAAAATTAGGTATACATCACCCATCTTGGGTCGTCAGATACATAGTACAGAATACAAATACAACTTACTAATACAACTGTCGTGTACAATACGACAAAACATAAACTGTGAGTTTGAATACAAATATTATCTTCTAGAGAGTATTCATACTCAAAAGGAGTTCTCATTTCCTGAAGAGAACAGTGAAAGAAAGGGTGAGCTCAACTAGCCCAGTAAGAAATATTATGACTAAGATAATGCAGAATAAATTATCATTAGCCTTCAACAATGTTAAACTGATAAAATATAATAGACATCAAGTTTAACTGCAGGGGAACAAACAATCCATTAAAAGAGTCAAGTAGAAAATAAACTCTACTATCTTTTATGATTTAAAAGGTTTTTCAACACTGTGATCGCTGAGACTCAGCTTAATAAAGTAATCCACATCATCGAAATACCCCTGCACTACGGCCAAGGATATTCGTGTATTCATTAATGGTCATGATCATGCCAACAACTGTCCATCAACGCACTACGGGCCAATGAGGACTTTTACCACATCATTTGTAATATTACGGTCATGATTATACCGAATAATCCCTGGTCATAATCATACCAAGTCCATCTATGCACTAAAGGCCACAGATGACTTTTAACATTTTATAAACATGAGGATGATGACAATGATATAAGAATTCAATAAAACAAGTTCAAGAATTAATTTATCCAAGAATTAACAACGTCCAAATTGTCAACATTATACTGCTTTGTGGAGTAAAATTCAAGAATGCTTAGAAGAATATTTTCATGAAAAGATACTGGATGAAACGTAATTATCAAGGATATTCCACAAATTTCATGGAGTATAGAAGTCAAAACTTAACCAACTGAGTATAATAAAGAATGTAATAACAAAAGAAATCACCATGCATGCGATAAACCGTACAGACAGATTATTCTAACAGAATAATAAATAATGGAACCAGGTCTGGCGTAAACGCACAGACAGGATATTCCAACAGAATAATAATAAAGACGGAACCAGGTCCGGTGTAAAACACACAGACAGGATGTTCCAACAGAATAATAATAAAGACGGAACCAGGTCCGGTGTAAAATACACAGACAGGATGTTCCAACAGAATAATAACAAAGACGGAACCAGGTCCGGTGTAAAACACACAGACAGGATGTTCCAACAGAATAATAATAAAAACGGAACCAGGTCCGGTATAAAACACACAGACAGGATGTTCCAACTGAATAATAGAAGAATGTCACCAAGTATAGGGTAGACCGCGTATACAGGTTATTCCAACAGAATAATAAGAAATGGAATAACAACAGTTCTCTTCATGAATAAGAAAGAATAACACCCCTTACTGTTTTAAAGAAGAGCTGAAATAAGGAAGTAGTTAAGTAGCAGAATACTCTTCTTCTCTCTCTCTCTATAGTTTCTCTCTATAGTTTCTCTCTCTAGAGTTCAGTGAATTCGTAAGAAATAATGAAAGAATGAGCTGCTATTTATAGAAAAATAGAATGCATAGTAACTAATCCATGAACGGTCCAGATTGATTACTTTAATCTGACGGTCCATATTTAAAGAAAAATCTTTTAAATAAAATATAATATATTCTATTTATAGAATAACTTTAATAAAGTATTCTGTTTTATATAAAAAGATGTTTCTGTTTTATTACGTTAATAATACGAATAAAACAAAACGTCATTATCGCTAAATAATTCATATTATTAACTGACAATAATTGAATCAAACTGAGTGACTTCTCACATAAGCATTAATAATCAATACCGTGTGCTACTATGCAACCACACGTATTACTGTACTTTTACTACCGAGTAGTTCAACAGTATCAATGGTAAAACTTCCGCCGTTATTTTTAATAAAATATTTTTATCGTTTTTTCAATCCGACAATAATTCCGGTATGGGGTCCACCAATGATTGTGTCGTTGTACGAATATTTCCTGTTAAAACGAATATCCCCCGACCAATCGAATATTATATAACAACTTGCGTATTTTGCAAAATTTATAAATATTACCCACAACTATTATATCAAATTAACTCCATAATATTCGAAAATGATATTTATAGAAAATTCATCTTTATTTATAAAAGTTGGGGTCTTACAACCTCCCCTTCTTATGAAATTTCGCCCTCGAAATTAGGGTACATACCTGGTATATCGAAGAGGTAAGGATACCTTGATTTCATTTCAGATTCTAACTCCCAAGTCATTTCCTCAACATCGTGGTTTCTCCACAAAACTTTGACTTGAGGTATAACCTTAGAGCGTAGAATATGTTCCTTCTTATCCAAGATTTGAACAGGAACTTCTTCATACGTTAAATCCTCCGCTATTTCGTCTGGTTCTAACTCAATAATGTGGTTCGGGTCTTCCACATATTTGCGTAACATGGATATGTGAAAAACGTTATGAACACGAGACATACTTGGCGGTAAAGCGAGTCTATAAGCCACAGTTCCTACTCGATCGAGGATTAAAAATGGACCGATGAATCAAGGATTGAGCTTTCCTCTTTTTCCAAATCTCGTAACTCCTTTCCATGGAGCAACACGTAAGAACACATGATCTCCTATATCAAATTCCACGTCCTTTCGATGAAGATCAACATAACTCTTTTGTCGATCTTGTGAGGTTTTTATACGTTGTCAGATCGTTTGAATCTTTTCTGTAGTTATACGTACCAACTCCGGTCCCAACAACGTTGCTTCACCCACCTCATCCCAGCATACTGGAGAACGACATTTTCTTCCATACAATGCTTCGAATGGAGCCATGCCAATACTTGCTTGATAACTGTTGTTGTAGGAAAACTCCACCAATGGTAAGAACTTGTCCTAACTTTCCTTAAAGTCAAAGACACAGAGTCTTAATAAATTTTCTAGAGTTTGAATAGTCCTCTCTGATTGTCCGTCCGTCTGAGGATGATATGCCGAACTAAATCGTAAATTTGTGCCTATAGCTTTTTGTAAACTAACCCAAAATTGTGAAGTGAATCTTGGGTGTCGATCAAAAACTATGGATACTGGCATACCATACAGTCTTACAATCTCTTTTATGTACATACGAGCAAGACGTTCAAGTGTATAAGTTTCTCGTATCGGTAAGAAATGAGCAGACTTGGTCAATCTATCAATAATGACCCAAATCGCATCTATACCTTGAGAAACCTTAGGAAGACCGGTAACGAAATCCATGGTAATGTGCTCCCACTTCCATTCTGGAATTTCAAGTGGTTGCAATGGACCTTTTGGTACTTGATGCTCCGCTTTGACTCGTTGACAAGTTAGACACCTTGAGATAAACAACGCTATCTCTCTCTTCATATTGCTCCACCAAAATGTATGACGAAGATCATGATACATTTTGGTACTTCCAGGATGGATTGCAAACGGTGTGTTGTGCGCCTCCATCATGATTTCATACTTTAAATCAGGGTTGTTAGGAACACAAAGTCTGGAGTTGACTCGAAGTATTCCTTCTTCATCGATTCTTGCTTCCGGCATAGCACCTTCTTGCACTTTCTTCCTCATACGCATCAGCTCCAGGTCTATAGCTTGAGCATCTTTAACTTTATCGATTAAAGTTGGTTCTACTAGTATATTCGCCATCATCACATGGGTCCCTGGAGTCTTTAATTCTATCTCCATCCTTTGCAAGTCACACAAAATGGGCCTTTGTGTTGACAATATTGCACTCGTACTTGCATATGATCTTCTACTCAATGCGTCAGCTACCACGTTCGCTTTTCCATGATGGTATTGAATGGTATGATCATAATCTTTCAACAGTTCAAGCCAACGTCGTTGTCGCATGTTGAGTTCCTTTTGAGTAAAGAAATATTTGAGGCTTTTATGATCCGTAAAGATCTCCACTTTCTCCCCATACAAGTAATGCCTCCAAATTTTAAGTGCAAAGACAACAGCTACCAACTCTAGATCATGAGTAGGATAATTCCTCTCATATTCCTTGAGTTGTCTTGATGCATAGGCTATGACTTTTCCATGTTGCATGAGAACGCATCCCAACCCTTTGCTCGAAGCATCACTGTAGATGACAAATCCCTCCGAGCCAGATGGTATTGTTAGAACAGGTGCTGAAATGAGTCTCCTCTTGAGTTCTTAAAAACTCTGCTCGCATTATTCGCTCCAACCGAACTTTGTATCTTTCCGAGTCAGCTGAGTTAATGGAGTAGCGATTCGAGAAAATCCTTCCACGAATCTCCGATAATAACCAGCTAAACCAAGAAAGCTACGTACTTCGGTCACTGATTTAGGTTGCTCCCAGCTTTGAATAGCTTCAATCTTTGTCGGGTCAACCGATATTCCATGACTTGATACTACGTGCCCAAGGAATGCTACCTCCACCAGCCAGAACTCGCATTTCTTTAACTTTGCATAAAGCTTGTATTCACGAAGCTTTTGGAGTACCAGCCTCAAGTGTTGCTCATGACCTTCACGGCTTTTGGAATAAATAAGGATGTCATCAATAAAGACGACCACAAAGTGATCCAAATATTCCTTGAATATCCGGTTCATCATATCCATGAAGGCAGCAGGAGCATTAGTCAATCCAAAGGACATGACTAGGAATTCATAATGCCCGTACCGAGTTCTAAAAGCCGTCTTTAGAATATCCTCAGTTCTAACTTTCAGCTGATGATATCCAGAACGAAGATCGATCTTTGAAAAGAATTGTGCTCCTTGCAACTGGTCAAACAGGTCATCAATACGTGGCAATGGGTACCTGTTTTTGATGGTGACATGATTCAACTCCCGATAATTAATACAAAGTCGCATACTTCCATCTTTCTTCTTCACGAATAGCACAGGAGCACCCCAAGGAGAAGTACTAGGACGAATAAAGCCAATGTCTAACAATTCCTGTAGTTGGATCTTTAACTCCTGAAGTTCAATAGGAGCCATTCGATATGGGGCTTTGAAAATGGGTTTTGTACCGGGTTCAAGGTCGATACAAAATTTAATTTCACGCTCTGGGGGTAGGCCAGGAAGTTCTTCAGGGAATACGTCAGGGAATTTATTAACAATAGAAATATCATTCAAAACTGACGTATTTTTGTTTAGATCCGTGACATGAGCTAAGAAAGCTTGACATCCGTTTTTCAATAAACGAATAGCTTTATGGCTTGAGATGATAGCGATTGATTTTAATGGTTTGGTTGCTTGAATTCGCATAATAGGTCGATTAGGAATATGAAAGCTAACAACCTTACGAAAACAATTAATTTTTGCATGATGAGTAGTTAACCAATCAATCCCTAGAATCACGTCAAATGCAAGTATTTTTAATAAAATCAGATCGACAGGTAATGTGTGGGTACCAACTTGAACCAAACAAGACTTATAAACCGTGGATGTAATGAAGCCTTAGCATTGTGAGTACTTCTGTTGAAGCCTTAGTTCTGCACTCTACGATTTAGCTTGGGTTCTGCAGACACTACGACTTCGAGATCAGATCTTGACACTCTACGATTTCTATCTTTAAGCTTGTTGTCTTCGTCTGATCTGGCTCGACTACGAATTCTGCCTCTGATATGATAGTAGACTCCACAACTTCAAATGTGGTCTACGATTCTTGGCTTGGCTTTGACAGATGCTCGATCGACTCTTAGACAGGTTATCTCTACGATTCTGAACATGACTTCCTCAACAGACTACGACTTTGAGGAAGTTCTTCTCGACACACTACGATCTTTCCTCGTCTCTCCTTGCAGTCTACGAACTCTGAGATCTACTATCTTGCAGACTACGATTCTGCCTTGATAGTTCTCGAGCTTTCCTTGACTCTCTTGGCAGACTACGATTTCTGGTGTAGTGCTCGACGATCAGACATGCCTATCTATTACATTATAAGATCAACCTAACAAGCTTGATCTTTCTATATTTATAGTCCTTGTACATCATTTCTTTTTAAGGACTTTACAAAGCTGTTTTACTTATGTAGGATCAACCTAACACATTTGATCAATTCATTCTAAGTCCTTGTACATATGTTCCTATTATCTATCAAAGAACTTTACAACTTTTCTTAATGCTAGCATACTTGCATATTCATTCATTTATATCATAATCAAATCATATATAAATATGAATAACATTTTCATGTATATTCCTAACAATCTCCCCCTATTTGATTATGACAAAAATAATTAGTGCATATGCATGAGATGAATGAGTCTTATATACTGTGAGCAGCTGTATTTCTAAAACAGATAATCATGAATTTCATATTGATGATAATATGAACTTGCATACACTATAACACTCTACATCCTGAATCCAGAACATATCTAACTAGATAGAGATGTACCTTTTATACCTTTTTGGCTCCATGTGTGTCTCCAGGACATTTGTTGATTAGCTACTCATCTACTCATCTTTTTGCTCCTGCTCCCCCTGGGATGGTGACTTTATTTCTTTTTTCTGCTCCCCTTCAGACTCATGCTCTTCATCTTTGTCTGGCTCCCCCACAGACGTTATGTTTATGGGATCATCATCCTTTGGCTCCCCCTCAGATGATGATTCTGCTTCTGCTGCTGCTTCTTTTGTTCCCTTGCCTTTCTCTTGGCCTTCTTTTCTTCTTTTCTCCTATTCTCCTTGCTCCTCCTTGAGTGCTTCTTTCTGTGTCTCTTTTTCTCCCCCTTTTTATCATTAATCACTTGGGAAAGTTGCTCCACTTTTGAAATAAGTTGCTCCATCAGATAAGATGAGTTACCAATCTCAATCTTGAGTTCTTGTTGTCTCAGCTCAAGTTGTAGGGAGAGAGACTGATTTAGATTGTCAATCTTGTCAGAGAGAGATATAATTTGCTCTTCATTAGCCTTCTGTGCTCGTAGAGCTTCTTCCTTCTGATCATTCATAGCCTTCAGATGTATTTGATCTCTCTCTTTGATTTGAGAGACATATCAGACATATTGGCTTGAAGTCTGCCTTGAACCACATTATCTCTTGCTTTTGTCAACATCTTTGCTTCTTCAGTGATGATAGATATCTTCTTGACCAACTCATCAGAATTCTTCAGCAACTCTTGCTCTATAGTAGTTTGGTCATTTGGTTGGGAAGATTCTCATTGAGCATCAGATTCGACTCTACGATTTTCATTCTTGGATAGTTTTTTGAAAGCAATGAGAATCTAATAAATCGTTGAGTGCCAATCACTGTTGGAGGATGAAGGAATATCAAACATTTTTTCTTGAGCAGTGTAGAGCTTCTCAATCTGTGTTTGATCATCTTTAATGCTAGAGTGGATGAACTTGGGTATACACCTTCTGCCATTTGATCCTACTCGACAATCATAGGGGATGTAGTGATTTCCAGTGTGTTGATAGATCGTAAAGTGAGGCTGGTCCTTGATCATCTGATTTGCAAACTTCTTTATCCTTGGAAAGTTCTGTGCCACCAACTCTAGGTTGGGAAGATGAGAAAAGACCCATGTGAGATCGTTGTTGTCTTCAGTGAGAGATGACTTTACCCATGGCATATGAGGGTGAAACCACCTTATTGCATGGTTCTTAACTTCAGGCTCATATATCATAGTTGAAGTGTCCAGCTTCATAGCCTTACAATTATTGAGCACATTTTTTGCGATCATCATCACCACATTTAGCCTTTCATTCCCATGATTAATCCATCTGCCGGGAAGCACATCTAGTGATTCGTTAATTTCCACTATAATTTTTCTTTTGCGATTTACAGGGTAAGGAATGTGAAGATTTTCTAGCTCTTCTGTTGTAGAACTGGAGTATTTTCCACCTTCATTCTGTCAGGGGCTGGAGTTAGACCTGTGTAGACTTCCTTCAATAGACTCATCAGTTTGTTCCTCAGATTCCTGATTTGTAGAACTAGAACCTTTTTCCATCTCTTCACCTTCTAAACTTAAATCATGCTCAATCATTTCATCTGATTCATCAGTGAATCCTTCATGCTAATTTTTATCACTATTACCTTCTTCAGCATCTTCTCCCTTGGATTCAAACTCATCATCACTCAAATCAATGATAGCAATAGAAAATTCTCCTGTCTTCTTTGAGATAGATTTAGCAAGCAGTCTGTAGCCTTTTCTCCTTCTTTGAGGTTCAGCTATAGGAGTTTCAAATTCTTTTTCTTCTTCAGAATCTGAAGTCTCTGTATCATCAGATAAGCTTCCTTGATGTTCAGCAATAGTAGGGGCAGGTCCTTCTTCTTTGGACTCAACATCTTTTTAACCATCAGATGAACTTGTTGGGACTTTAGCAGTAGGAGATACAGTTGTTTTAGCTTTCAAACTTTCTTCAGCATCAGAGTTGCTACTCTGAGTGTTAGCCATATGACTTGTACGTTCTTCTTCACCATCAGATTTAGCTATTTCTTTCGTAGATTCAACTTCTTCCTCATTGCAGGACTTGTTCTTTGAGGGTTCATTCTTGAAGCTTTCAGTTCCTTTCTCATCTTCTGACTTTACGTTCTTTTCTTTGGTAGATAGACTTCCTTGAGGAGCTGGAACTGACTTCTTCATCACCTTAGTTTTCTTCTTTGGTGGCCTCACAGATTTGGACTCAGGGATGTCTGAATCTTCAGTGGATGACAACTCCTCTTTTTTCACAGCACTAGCCTTCCTTTTCTTCCTAGTGCTTTTGTTGGCGCTGCCATATAACATCAACTTTTTGTTCTCCATTGGGTTCTTCTTCCAATTTGCAAACAGCTGTGTAATCATCACTTTATGGCTATTAAGGACTTCACCTTCATCATCCTTAATTTTATTCTTCAACTTTTTCTTCAAAATGATACTCAAGAACCTTCCATGGAAAACCTTTGTGAGGGGTTTTCTTGTTATCCTTTTCTTCTCTTCCTTATCCAACCATTTGGACATTTGGTCAAGCAAGATAACTCCAAAGTTGATACGTTTCTTCAGAACTATTGCAGACATGATCTTTAGATGTTGATCAGTCACAGTGTTATGTGCAGTGTCCTTACATAGGATACACTTGCCCACTATCTCTGCCAGGAACTCGAATTCCTCAGGAAACTCCTTTTTCTTTTTGTCCTTCATACTAGGGTTTCTTTTGTACTGCATGATCTTCTTAGTTTTTTCAGTGTCGATTTCATCAAGGTTTTTCAGACCTAGGTCAGGGAAACCTAAGCACTGATTGATGTCAGAAGATTTTAGGTTCAGAATCTGACCTTTGACCTTGGTGGAAAGGATTTCAGAATTTATGGTTGCGTTTGAGTGAAATTCTTTAACCAGATCAACATATATTCGAGTGTTTACCTCTAGACATTCTGAGAATCCAGCCTTCTTTATAAGTTCAAGAATATCTCTGAACTTCTTTTTGGATTTCTCAAACGTCTTGGTTCCGAGCTGAATGCCAGTGATTACTCGCTAATCTGCCATTTGAAGAGTTCGAAGTATATGGGTATTTAATTTTAGGGGTCTTATGAGAGATAGTTGAATGTGATTTGGGCGAATCTAAAGGGTTAATGGATTCAGGCTTTGAAGAGGATTTTTTGGTTTGAAAAAGGGAGGATGAGAGGTTCGATAGCTTTTGATAACTATTTGGAGATTTTGGTTGTTTAGATGTAGTTAGGTTTTGCCTTAGGTATAGATTTGACAGGCTTGCAGCTTTTGAGGAACCCGCTCAAATGAAGTTGCCAATTATTTGAATTTTTCTCTTGTAACTGTTCCTTCCACGTTTCTTAGTGGGACAATTATAAGTCGCTGATAAGTCACAGTCTATAACTCCTCCATCGTGTCTGTTCTTCAGATTTGACTTTTCTTCCATTGATTATTCCAGTACGTAGAGTAGCTTGATAAGATTGCTATATACTCTACGATTTTCTTTGACAACTCAACAATTGTCTCATGAGAAATGCTTCAGTGAGCATTTTGACACTGATCCTCATTTTGTATGGCTTAGCCACTGATACGCCCCAAGAGAGTTCGAGTACTGAAATTTTGAAGTGAATTTGCAAGACGTCTTTCCAAACTGTATTCGTAACTTTGCTCCACACGACCTGAACAGTTTGGTATGTGCCAAGTTCTGCTGAGCTTCCCATGAGCTAGTCTATCCTTTGGGAATACTACGAACGTCGAGACTGCTCTACGATCGTTGAGTCTAATGCTGAACATACTTTACAATTATTGTTTGTCTTGGTTCTTGTGATGAACTGACTTAGGATTCCTTCTTGGTTAAGGTATCTCAGGAAGGGCCAACCTCTTAGCTTAGTGCTAAGGGTTAGGTTTGTCCCTGAGGCGCTTACCACGTGAAGAACTTTAGACGTTTGTGTAGACTGTAATCGTGGTGTCCTTCTGCTCTTACACTACGATCAGATGTTTGATCATAGGCACTCCATGATTTTGAGTTGGGTGGTTGACAAGGTTATCAGTGGCATGTTTTGAGACGTTCCTACTGACTATGGATCTTCATTTGGTTCATCAGCTACACAATTTTGGGACTTTGTAACTGGTATAATGCTTCATAGTGAACTTTTAGTCCTGCTGTTCTTTAACAGATCACTGCACCCCCATAGTTGATACTATCTTCTCATAGAGGTGTGAGTTTTTCTTCTTCATGGGAATCAGAAGGCAGCCTTGCATATCTCCTTCTGACTGAAATCATTACTATCACTTGAACCTTCTTGGATCATAGAAATAGATATCTTCAAGATTAATCACTCCACGATTGTTGACCGAACTACGAATGTAGTCTTCTTTATCAAGAACCTGAACAGGTGTTTTCAGTAGGCTTGTAGATCTTTCTTAAGCTCTTTGACCGATTGCACTCGTGGAGTTCTACTTCTGTGATGAGTTCTTCATGATCAGATAGACCAAATACCTGCAGATTAGATAAATTTCTATTTTTGGTACCCATGGTTAAATGGGTCCTGCTAGGTTAGTTTCCAAAATCCATGTTCCTTATATATTTGAATTTCCATCACATTGATCATCAATAATCATGTTTATGCATGTATTCAATTTAGGTATGACATTTTAAGATGCATGATAATGAGTGTGTGTAAGATTAACCATGTTAATAAAACACTCTTTTTCTTTGATAGTTTCATCAATTGCTTGGTTATGTTCAAGGATTTTAAATGTTCACAGAGTGAGAATCATTTCTATCACTTATTTGTATATGGTTGATTCATGGAGATGATCAGTTTCTATGAATCTTCAAGATACTCTTGTAGAACTGATCATACTCTATGTATTATCAAAAACCTATAACAAAGGTTTGTACGTACATACTAACCCGTCAGCAAGGATTACTCCACTTAAAATTAATTAAATCTTGATATGCTTATGACCTGTTTCAGACTTCTTTTAAGATGTTATCTTCAGCCTAAAACTTGGATGGAGATAAAGTTTGTTAGCAGTTAAGTTTCCAAACTTAGTGTACTTTCTCTCTTTCCCTTTTTAGGTAGAGTATGGTCTCTTAATAGAATACTATTATAGTACACAAGTTGATGCAACATGATGTTCACATTTATATCACTAAGGAATCGTACCTTTCTATTGTCAGTTTCTTGACAGTCATTTATCTTGATATAATAAGGTGAGGCATTGATGTGCATATTTTTACATTCATTTCTAACAGCTTGTTGCTCCAGATGTCCTTCGATCAATCAATCATAGTCTTGAAGATGTAAGCTAATAAAATCTCAGCATCCTTAGTTCTTTGATGACCTTGAACCTCAAGGTTCACATTCTGCTGTTGGATAGTCAAATACATATTTGAGAAATTCTTCTTTCTCCTCTAGATAAGTATTTCTTAGCATGTATAGTCTTTCATCTTTCAGACTGGTGGATGCTTGACTCTTTGCTGTTGATGCCTCTTGACCTCTCATCTTTGGTCTTCAGACTATAAGATTGACTGTGGACAAGGATTGGTCTTGTTGCTATGACATTTAAGAACATAGACCAATCTGAGTAACTTCAGATGTATATACACATTTACCTGTACACAACATTTCTAACGTATGAGCGCATCTGCATTTACAAGTGACTTACCACTAAAATAAGTTTAGAACAATGTTTATGCCTAGGATCAGACTAAAAGCGATTACCTTTTGAATTTAACATGAGAACCTACTCTGATACCGATTGTTAGATCCCAGTAGGCACACAATAGATCTAGAAGGGGGGGTTGAATAGATCCTTTTTAATTTTTAAATACTTTTCCTATTTATTTTGGATTGCTAATAACTTAGCATATGACAAACATAAGAATCTTTTCAAGTAAAGCGGAATAAGTAAAAGATCCCCTTCATTGATATATTCATGAACATACATACATTGTTCGTAGAGTTAGTTTAATCGTAAGCAATTAATACATACATAGCATTTATAACAGTTAGGTACATAATATAAATGACAGAAAGTAAATGACTGAATGTAAAAGACACAAGGAATTTTAAGTGGTTCAGAGACTCAAGCTCCTAATCCACTCTTCTGCTTCAATGAGCAGGAATTCCACTAAGGAAGGGCAGCACCCTGAATCACTAAGATTCCTTCAAGGCCAACAGCCTTGGAACTTCATTTCACTAAGAACTCTTTAAGCCCAATAGGCTTGGAACTCCTCTAGTACCCTATGAACTCTTCAAGCCCAGCAGGCTTGGAACTTCATTTAGTCCCTCCGAACAAGGACCCCTCAGGCCCTGGCTACTTGTTGTTGTTGGTTTTGTTGTTGTTGGTGCTGAGCTGCTAAGATGTCTTGAAGCTTGATCATCTTTTGTACTTAGCAGCTTGGCGTGGTCCTCTTTGCATTCTGCGTAGAGTCTGGACCACTTCTTCTCTGGTGCAGCTGATCTTCATACTGTTCATCTCATCTTCATTCGATGTCAGCTGTGCACAATCACCATTTGGGTTTGCTAAGTCTCTGAGCTTTTGGTAGACTTCTTTTGGCACTTAACATTCCCTGAACCCTTCTCAAATGATCTGCAGACATGGTTCTGCATCTCTTCTATTTTAGCTTTTGGTTCATATTGATTAGTAGAGTGGCTCTCTGGATCTTCTTTATGCTCTGCCACTTTTCTGAATACTATCTTATTTTTCTTCTCAGCTCTCAGCTTAGCTGCTATCTTTAATGACATTCTCATCCTTGTTAAGTGAAACTTTTAGTCTATTCAAGTCCTTCTTCAAATCTGCTTCACTTCCACCACCGTAGTCTTACTCTCATTGAGACTTGTTCCGTTCAGCTCTGGTGGAACTCGTAGAGTCAACACTATATTATTCAAACAACTCAACGATCCTTCAACTCAACTACCTTTGATCTTTGAAGCTCTGTCTAATATATACTCCTTCCCAATCTTCTCGTTGGAATATAGTCGTTGAAAGTTATTTGAATTACTTCGTAGATTTCGAGTTATTTGGTACAGACTGCTTGATATGACGTGACAGCTCCTTTATGACTTTACTGACACAGCAGTCTGCTGCCTTACCTACCGCCTTAGAGTAGTCACCTTTCCATGTCAGGCAGATAGTCATCTTTATTTCTTCTTTCTAATTTCTCGATTAGAACATCAGATATTATCCTTTTGCATTGATGCTCTCAACTAGCAATGTTCAACTATCAGTCTTCAGATTGAACCGTTCACAATGCTTCAATCTTTAAAAGACTGAACTCTACGATTCTGATGCATATATTCTTGGACCTGATCGTAATGTGTCTTATTGAATGTTGCTCATTGACTGATTGAGACAACACTACGATCTTGAAGAGTGTTAATTAGATCTTTAATGTAGAACATCTCTTCCTTTACTTGTGCAGTGCTTCAACACTTTTGATTTCCTTCGACTGATCTCAGGAACTGATAGCTTGACCCATTGTTCTGGTCTCTTCTGAATAGCAAGACACCTCAGATTTGTGGCATGCCCAGCTCGCTTTCTCCTTGTGATCTCCCGTTCACTTATCATCAATGGACTGACCCATGCTTAATCATTTTCGCCTTGTTCTTCAAAAGCTGACCAGTATTTCTGTGTAAACTGCATCATTTCCTGCTTTGTTTGGCAAACACTACGATCTTGGTTGACCCCAAGATCATTGTCTTATGTTCTCTTGACAACTACTGCATCTGCTGACTTGCCTTAGTTAGTCACTTTCACTGAAGTCTTATTTTGATCTACTTATAGAAGACTTCATCTTGAATGGCTTTACAACTCAATCTGGATATTGATTGGGTTGGTGCTTAGATCTTTTGTTAGCTTGCAAATCATTCGTTGAGTGCTCTCTAGTTTCTTTAAGGTGGAATGTATCTTTGCAACTCAGACCAGAGGCTTCATCTTTTGGATATTCTGGGAGTGCTCATCTGTTGAGAATCGTGTTTACTCTACGATTCTACCTTAGCATTGTGAGCACTTTTATTGAAGCCTTAGTTCTGCACTCTACGATTTAGCAGCTTGGGTTCTGCAGACACTACGACTCCGAGATCAGATCTTGACACTCTACGATTTCTATCTTTAAGTTTGTTATCTTATTCTGATCTGGCTCGACTACGATTTCTGCCTCTGATATGATCAGTAGACTCTACGAGTTCAAGTGTGGTCTACAATTCTTGACTTGGATTTGGCAGATGCTCGATCGGCTCTTAGACAGGCTGTCTCTACGATTCTGAACATAACTTTCTCAACAGACTACGACTTTGAGGAAGTTCTTCTCGACACATTACGATCCTTCCTCGTCTCTCCTGGCAGTCTACGAACTCCGAGATCTACTATCTTGCAGACTATGATTCTACCTTGATAGTTCTCAAGCTTTCCTCGTCTCTCCTGACAGACTACGATTTCTGGTGCAGTGCTCGACGATCAAACATGCCTATCTATTACATTATAAGATCAACCTAACAAGCTTGATCTTTCTATATTTATAGTCCTTGTACATAATTTCTTTTTAAAGACTTTACAAAGTTGTTTTGTTTATGTAGGATCAACCTAACACATTTGATAAATTCATTCTAAGTCCTTATACATATGTTCCTATTATCTATCAAAGGACTTTACAGATTTTCTTAATACAAGCATACTTGCATATTCATTCATTTACATCATAATCAAATCATATATAAATAGGAATAACATTCTCATGTATATTCCTAACAAGATCGTTCCCATGATAGATGAGTCTTTCCGATAAGAATTTCTCCTTACTGGCGCGCAATTAAATAACCAAACTCCTTTCCTCGACGGAACTTTCTAGACATTGTCAATAATGCAAATAATAATATAAATAACTTTGTCGTTTCAATTATTAATTTAATAATATAAAATATTGTGCAGATGATATTATGATCATAACTGAATCAATAATATGAGATACTATACAGCAACTAATGTGGCAATTATTGAATGAAACTGAGTGATTTCTTACGTAAGTATCAATAATCAAAGATATTGTGCAATACCGTGTGCTACTGTGCAACAACGCGTATTACTATACTTTTATCACCGGGTATTTCAACAGTCTAATGGTAAAAATATTACCGTTATTTTTTTATAAAAAGGTTATTTCTGTCGCTTTCTATATCCGACTGTTATTCGGTTATGTGGTCCACCAATGATTCCGGCGTCGTACGGATATTCTCCGACAAAAAGAATATTCCCCGACCAAACGAATATTTTATAACAACTTGCTTACTTTGTAAAATTTTCACATATCACCCTTAACTTTAACCTTTTATCAATTTAACCATTTACTGAATAGAAAAATTGAATACTTTTATTTTATAAAATTCGGGGTCTTACACTATATTTGGGCTTTGAAGAGATTTAGGGATATTCTTGGTGTTAATTGTGAACCTTTGGCTATTGTGAGAGATAGAGAGTTAGCATTGATAAAAGCTATTACAGTGGATTTTACGTTCAACATCCTATTCGTATGACACATTAAGAAGAACATCTTGACAAATTTTAAATCTTAGTTTCAAGGAGGTGAAGATTGGGAAGGACTTATGAAAAGTTAGAGAGTTGTTATAAATTCTCAAAGTGAAGATGAATACAATAAAGTTTTGGAGTACTTTGAAATTCAATACAAAGAAAATAAGTGTTCTTAATTACATCAAAAATACTTGGTTGCATCTAAAAGAGCACTTTATTTGTGCATGAATAGAAAAGCACACTCATTTTGAAACTCGTGTTACCTCAAGGGCAAAAGAAACGTATGCACTTTTTAAAAGGTACTTACAAATTTCAACCGGGGATCTTATCAATTTCAATTTCAAGAAATCAAGACACAATTTGAAAGTGAAAAAAATAAGAATCTCTTATCACCTTCATATTTCTTTGTTTAAAGAGCTTCTTACCCATGTGTTAGTGTTTGCTTTAAATGAGCTCCATAAGCAGTACAAGTTTCTCATGAAGAATCTCTTACTTGCAAAAATCATTTTATGACAGTCATGGGCACGCCTTGTGCACATAAAATGAAAAGTTTGGGAGATGAAGTGTTACATTTAGATGATATACACTCACAATGGATACTTGACACAAGATCATTTTAAGATAATTATTTTACTCAAAATAGTGGAGACAGTGAGATAAGTGAGCTGCTTAAAAAGTTGAAGGAAAGATATGTGGAGTGGCCTCTTGAGCGACAACAAGTTGTTCAAAAGAAAATTTATGAACTTGTGGATGGACATGATTCGTTCTTACATAAGTCTTGTTTACAACCCCACAAAGGTCGTCCTACAGGGGCAAAGAATAAGAAGACTACATCTACAAGACGTGATCCTTCTGCTTTTGAGTTTGTAGAAAAGATAAGCAAGTTTAGTGTATGCAAAGATCTGAGCCACAACAAAAGATATTTTCCATTCAAAGATAACCCAAGCACTTCACTTCTTACTCAATTCAGCTTTTAATTTTACTAACTTCATAAATTTGATTGATTAAGTAATACTAATATTAGATTACATACGGTAGTATTACTATAATATTATTTAGTTTTGATCATTTGACCAAGGTGATGGACTATCCGATGTATCCTTACTGTAACTCATTCAAAAAGAAGAAAGGTGCTTCAAATGAAATTTTTTTATATATAATTTGAATGTCTTAAAAATAAATATTTTTTTAATGCCTTTATTTTCATATTGTGTTCATCTATCTCTACATTTTTGGGGCCAAGTTTGGACTGATGATGCACATGTAGCAAGTTTACTTAATGCCAGTTTTGACTTTTGAAGAAAGTGAATTTGATGGTCCAACAGTGATAGAATTTAAATTTTATTAAAAGATGTTATGTTTAGTGTAATATGTTTTTGAAGTCTCAGCAGAACATGTTTATTGTAATATGAGTAGGATTTTTTTTAAGTAATGTTGTCCGTGTGTTGGCATGAAATAATGATATTGGATTAATCAATCTATGTTATGCTACGTATTAGGTGAGGGCAGTTTTGAAAAATGAATTTGGCATTGTTGTTAAGTTCCAACAGTTCTCTCAACCATGATTTATATATGGGTCCTACCGTGTGAAAATATAAAAAAATCGTGTGGAATTATCATTTCCCTTATTATTATTTGTTGTATTGGCTCACACTTTAATGAGCCTGATTAATAACCATTATGATAGGTAAAAGTGTGATTTTGAATTTAATCTTGCTTATGTATAATGTCCATAGATATTTAGAAGCTTTCTTTCAAATTCATAATTTGTTGAACCCAAAAATATTTATTATTATTATTATTATTATTATTATTATTATTTGAATTTTGTGGGTATATTCACTACAAACCCTCACGAGACACAACTCGTCCACTTGGGGTAACCTTGAGGTTTAAAGGCTTGTTGCACATGCTAAGTGCAATCGTGTTTCCTACGAAAATGGAATAGTGTAATTTTTGTTTTATTTTTATTTTTATTTTACTCGAGGACGAGCAAAAGTATGGGGTATTTGATAGACACGTAATTCATACATTTTATTATCCCTAATTTTGTCTTTTTAATTATATTAGTTTATTAAATTAATATGTTTTATTTTATTTTGTAGGATTTAATATTTGTTGCAATAAAGTCAAAATCTTGGTGATCAAGCAATATTTAATGCTCTTATTCATATAAAAAATATTCAAGAAGAATCCTACAAGGAGTAGGAAAGAGGTTGAACAATCTTGATGTGCAAGTCAAATCCAACAAGAGAAGGGAAAATATATTTAGAAGATCTTTTTGAGAAGTTGATTGGGAACAAAACTGTCCAAGTTCAATGAACCTAAATTAAGATTCCAAGTTATTTAATTTCCCTATAAATAGGCCTCTTGTTTTAGAGAGAAATGATCACTTGTTATTTTTTTTTTCTTAGTTCTTCACTAGTGTAGAAGGGAGTAAGATATTTAGAGTTTGTCTTTCTCTTATTCCAATCACGTGTGAAACTACTGTCAGGGAGTATTTGTAATTTTATTTTATTTATATAATAGAAATTATCTTTTTAATTATTGTTCTTATTTCATGCGAATTGTAGTACTAATATTATTTGTTTTTATTTTTAATTCCATGGCTAGCTAAATTTCTAATACCTAGGATTATGATAAAACTAAGTATTTCATAATAATATTTTCTTTCCGTTCCAAAATTAATGCCTAATTATTTTCGCCTTCATATTTTCCTCCGCATAAATTGTATATAATTTTTATATTGATTGCGAGGTTTTGATAAGTTATAGTTAATCTGTGAATTTTCATAACTTATGTTTGCCCATATTAATTATATGAATCATTATTTTTAAAGGGAAGGGAGAATAATTTGGGAATTGATTTAGGAAATAAGAAATTATTTATTATGTTAATATTTGGTGGATTCTGATTCCTAGGTATCTTTTCTCATTAATAGTTCCCGTTATTAATTAGTAGTTTGAATAATTTAGTTAATAAATTATCTCCACCATATTTATTTCTAATTCGCCTAAAATAGATAGTAAGAAAATATTAAAATTAATCTAGTCTCTGTGGGTTCGATCTGTACTTGTCAGTTCTTCAATTTGACACTGTACACTTGCAGTTATATATGTTTATCACATCAAGTTTTTGGCACCGTTGCCGGGGACTAGAATTAAATTTTATTTATTCCTTAATTTTTATTTATTCGAATTAGCTTTATCTCTAATTTTTTTTCCCAGGATTATTGAAGCTGGTCGAAGGAGCGAAAAGATAAAAATTTTGTTGCTGCGCTTTCTTCGGTACTTCGTATCTCCATATTTAAAAAAAAATAGTTTAGTTTTATTATTATTATTAATATTTTTTTATTTGTCGCATTCATGCATTCACTCACGTAGAGCACATCCTGTTAGGTTTTTATTTTATTTTTTTTGTCAAATATAAACTGTGGTGATTTCTGGAGGATTGAGGTACGTCAAAATTTCTCCTTCTTTCGTAATTCACATAGTTTTAGGACATTTTATTTGTTTATAGTTATTTTTTTTATTTGTGCATTTTCATCTTTAATCTAACAATAAGGGCACAACCTATAAAAAGATAAGGTGGGGATTTCATCACCCTTCCTTGGCCCACAAACAACCCAATTTGTATTTTGCATAACCATGACCTAACAAAATCAAGTAGACGTTGGCCCCTAGGACTCTCGAGCTCAATTAGGACAAGAAACTCCAAGAGGAGTCTGAATTTTAAATTAATCAAACTACTGGTGTCTAGGCAAGTGGTTCAAAAGGTATATGCCTAAAGATTGTGTGGTTATTCAATTAGTCACCATTTCTACGGAGAGACTCCCACCTTTCTTACACTTATCTGGCTAGTGGTGTGATTAATTTCGAATTTGGTGGACCTTGCGGTGTAACTTGAAACAGTTAGGAGCTGTCTAGATTTTATTTAGGTTGACCTTAGAAGTAAATTTATTTTTATTTTATTTTCTTTTTTGTTTTTGTGCTTATCTGCTTATTTGTTAAGCAGTGTGTGCAAAAAGTGTGGATTAGGGACGAAACATCCCGATTAGTGAGAACACTTGATTTTTTGGATTTCACTTTAAAAGATCTCACTTTAAGAAAAATGGAGGGCGCACAAACTGTTTTTTTAAGGGATCGATATTATCCTTCCCGCTCTGCCCAACCTTCATGTATCAGTCTACCACCGGTAACTGGTAATAATTTTGAACTTGAGCCACATTTTATAAATATGTTACCTAGGTTCACAGGGATAGAAGATGCATATTTATTTATTCAGGAATTTGAGGAAGTTTGTGCCCTAATGAAAATTCAACAATTGTCTGATGACTCAATTAGGCTAAGATTTATAACATTTGCTTAAAAAGATAATGCTAAAAAGTGGTTATATAGCCTACCAAATAATTCCATATCAACCTGGGAGGGATTTGTTGTTACATTTCCAAAAAAATATTTTCCAAATCATAAAACTGTTAAAATTAGGACTACAATTCATCAATTTTGCCAACTTGAAAAAGAGTCCTTTTGGAAATATTTTGATAGATTTAAAAATTTATTATCCCAGTGCCCACACCACGGAATTGAGAAATGGAGATTGTGTCAAATAGCTTACGAAGGTTTAGACTATCCCACTAAAACAATGTTAGAGTCAATGTGTCAAGGGGATTTTTTGAATAATGATGAGGAAAAAGCTTGGGAGTTTTTAGAAAACTTAACAGAAAAAACCATGCAATGGAAAACTACCCGAGAGACCGATAAACCTAGTTCATCTAGGGGTGTTCATATAATTGACAATTCAATTGCTACAGAAGCTAAGTTGGCTGGTGTACTTAAAAGACTTAAAGCTTTAGAAACTAGGGGACAATCACACGTGAACCAAGTCTCAACACCAACACCTTTGTGTCTAAGTAATTCACCAAGCCATGTGATTGAGGAATGTTCTAGAGTTATGCCTCAACTTGAAGAATATGGACAAGTCAATTCAATGTTTCAAAGACCTACGAATGACCCATTTACACCCACTTATAATCTAGGTTGGAGAAATCATCCTAATTTTGCATGGACCCAAGGACCCTACCTAAATAATTCTTCAAATCAGGTCAATCAGCCTCTAAATCAATCTTTTCAACCTTACCAAAAGCCAAATCCTGGTTCGCACCAAAATTCAAGTTCAACAACCCAATATCCACCAGGTTTTTCTAATGAAAATGAGAAGAGACTTAACGTTTTAGAGAAGAGCATAGAAACTTTAATAAAATCTCATAATAATTTCATGCAAAACACTAACCAGGCCTTATCTCGACTAGAGATCCAAATGAGTCAATTGGCCACTATAGTTAGTGAAAGAGAGAAGGGTAAGCTTCCTAGTCAACCCGAGACCAATCCAGAATTTCCAGTCCCTAATCAAAAACCTTATCATGCTAATTCACTTGAAAATAACCAAGTCAATCATGTGAATTCTATAATTTCTTTAAGGTCTGGAAATTATTTTAATAATCATGCTAGCATTGATAATGAAGAAGAGAAAAATTTAAATGTTGAATCTAACAATCCATCTTCAAAGTCAGCCCAACCTGAAAAGCCCACAAACTCTGAGTCAGTAGGCCCACCTAAGCTTGTGTCAAAAGATGATCAAACCATGCCTTACGAGTTAATTGAAAAAGTCTTCAAACCAAAAGCCTCATTCCCTCAAAGACTTATTTCAAACAAGCAGTCAGCCCAGTTGGACAAAATTCTAGAAGTGTTCAAACAAGTGAAAATTAATATTCCCCTTCTAGATGTCATTCAACAAGTTCCCTCATATGCTAAATGTCTAAAAGATTTATGCACACATAAAAGAACCACTCATGTTCCTAAGAAAGCTTTTCTAACAGCCCATGTTAGTTCAATCTTGTCATGTCAAGTCCCTGTGAAGTATAAGGACCCCGGTTGTCCTACAATTTCATGCATCATAGGTGACACGTTAATTGAAAAAGCTTTGCTTGATTTAGGAGCTAGTGTGAACCTGTTACCATTTTCTGTGTACTAAACCTTAGGCTTAGGGGAGTTGAAAAAGACAAGTGTCACACTCCAACTAGCTGACCGTTCTGCTAAAGTGCCAAAAGGAATAGTTGAAGATGTACTCATTAAGGTTGGTGATTTTGTCTTCCCTGTTGACTTTATTGTCCTTGAAACCCAGCCTGTTGCCAATCCCAAGGGTCAAATTCCTGTCATTTTAGGTAGACCATTTCTAGCAACTTCTAATGCGTTAATCAATTATAGAAATGGACTAATGAAATTGACATTTGGGAACATGACAATTGATTTAAATGTGTTTAATGTGGGAGAGCAACCTAGTGATTTGTTTGACCAGTCCGTTGAAGTGAACATGATTCAACAAATGTCAGGAAATGAACTTACGGGGGAAGATGAAATTATTAACTTTTGTCTAAATCATTTTGGTCAAAATTGGGATGACACTGAATACTTGAATGAGGTCAATGAGATGTTGGACTCCACAGCCCAAAAATCTTACTCAAGATTGGAACCTATAGTTGAGCATTTTCACGAGAATCAAATTGACCTTCAATCCTCTTTTGATCATTTTAAGTCTACCTTGGGTCCATCCGAGGCGCCTTCCAGAAACACTAAATGTTATTTAACAAATGAACCAATGGTTGTGGACAATGATAATCTTCCATGTTTAGATAATGAGATCATATCTCCCATTTTAGATAATGCATGTGTTAATCCAGTGGTGTCTAAACATCTTGATCTAACAGTTATTCAAAATGAAGAAAATGTTTTAGTGCCCCATGGTAACAAATATGGATGGCAAGTTTGGATAGATTTTATGAAGTTAGAATTTTTCAAAGGGAACCATCATTTTTCGTTATCATTCCCTGACTCAATTTTAAAAGAATCAGTCGGGTATGCTCATAATTGTTCTTCTGTTGCAAATTCTAATTATTTTCAATTACCCAGACCTCCTGAAAATCATACGCAATCCACTCTAGGTTGTCTTTTTGTATCCCTGATCATTTACAGTCGCATAGTTTTTAGGATGCATAAAATTTGTAGATATGTACATTTGCTTTCTTTCTCATCACATTTTCTTGCAGAACAAATGCCCCGCCCCGCATACAAGGTACAATTTTTTTTCACATCTTTGTTCTCTTTTCTTCATTTGCATACATTGAGGACAATGCATGATTTAGGTATGGGGGAGTTTGTTTGTATTATTGTATTAGAATTTTTTTATTTTTAGGAAAAAATAGTAAAAAAACACAAAAAAAAATTGTTTGACTTTTTATGCATTGGATTAATTCTAATAAGTGTTTGTGGATCAAAACTCATAAGTAAGATTGAAAGATTTAGAATTCTTAAATTTTTGATAAGATACAAAATCTTAGTTCGAAACACCATCTGGATTAAAATTGATTTCACGAGCATTTTTGCACTTAACGTTTGCACTAATTTCTTAGTTGTGGGGTATAAACCATGATTCGAGTAATTTCAAAAAAAGAAAAAAAAGAATGAATGAAAAAAAAAAGAAGTTGAAAAAAAAGAAATAAATAACTGCTTCAATGTCCATTAAACGAAATAACTGGGTATCCAAGCCTCAGGAAGCATCAATATTCACATTGAAAAGTGTGATGGATAAAAGCAGCTTGACTAGTCTAATTTTGTGGCCTTTGTTACTCGAGTTAGTAAGCCCTTAGGGATGTCTCTACACCTAATGCCCTAAAGCTATCTGGTTTAGGAGTCATTGGTCCAAACGCTCACTCTACATGGGTAACTCTGAAAAGCCTAAGAAAATGAGACATTGCACAAGTCAAGAATCAAAATTGAAAAAAATGGAAAAAGGAAGAAAAATAAAGAAAGAAAAAGAAAAAATAAATTTGCTTGATTTTCATGATAAAAATCCCTACTAAGAGTTACATCATATACACAATGCATGCATCACATGAAATTGATTTAATGAAGGATGGTGTCTAAAATAAAGATTGAGTAGTTTTGATAAGGTAAAAGTGTGATTTTAAATTTAATCTTGCTTATGTATAATGTCCATAGATATTTAGAAACTTTCTTTCAAATTCATAATTTGTTGAACCCAAAAATATTTATTATTATTATTATTATTATTTGAATTTTGTGGGTATATTCACTACAAACCCTCACGAGACACAACTCATCCACTTGGGGTAACCTTGGGGTTTAAAGGCTTGTTGCACATGCTAAGTGCAATCGTGTTTCCTACGAAAATAGAGTAGTGTAATTTTTGTTTTATTTTTATTTTTATTTTATTTTTATTTTACTCAAGGACGAGCAAAAGCTAGGTATGGGGTATTTGATAGACACGTAATTCATACATTTTATTATCCCTAACTTTGTCCTTTTAATTATATTAGTTTATTAAATTAATATGTTTTATTTTATTTTGTAGGAGTTAATATTTGTTGCAATAAAGTTAAAATCTTGGTGATCAAGCAATATTTAATGCTCTTATTCATATAAGAAATATCCAAGAAGAATCCTACAAGGAGTAGGAAAGAGGTTGAACAATCTTGGTGTGCAAGTCAAATCCAACAAGAGAAAAGAAAGTATATTTAGAAGATCTTTTTGAGAAGTTGATTGGGAACAAAACTGTCCAAGTTCAATGAACCTAAATTAGGGTTTCAAGTTATTTTTCCTATAAATAAGCCTCTTGTTTTAGACAGAACGGATCACTTGTTATTTTTTTTTCTTAGTTCTTCACTAGTGTAGAAGGGAGTAAGATATTTAGAGTTTATTTTTCTCTTATTCCAATCACGTGTGAAACTACTGTCAGGGAGTATTTGTAACTTTATTTTATTTATATAATAGAAATTATCTTTTTAATTATTATTTTTATTTCATGCGAATTGTAGTACTAATATTATTTGTTTTTATTTTTAATTCCATGGCTAACTAAATTTCTAATACCTAGGATTACGATGAAACTAAGTATTTCATAATAATATTTTTTTCCCGTTCTAAAATTCATGCCTAATTATTTTGGCCTTCATATTTTCCTCTGCATAAATTGCATATAATTTTTATATTGATTGCGAGGTTTTGATAAGTTATAGTTAATCTGTGAATTTTTCATAACTTATGATTGCCCATATTAATTATATGAATCATTATTTTTAAAGGGAAGGGAGAATAATTTGGGAATTAATTTAGAAAATAAGAAATTATTTATTATGTTAATATTTGGTAGATTCTAATTCCTAGGTATCTTTTCTCATTAATATTTCCCGTTATTAATTAGTAGTTTGAATAATTTAGTCAATAAATTCTCTCCACCATATTTATTTCTAATTCGCCTAAAATAGATAGTAAAGAAATATTAAAATTAATCTAGTCTCTGTGGGTTCGACTTGTACTTGTCAGTTCTTCAATTTGACAATGTACACTTGCAGTTACATATTTTTATCACATCAGCGGAGTTTGGAGAGTGAAAGCTGTGCTATACAAATTGTTATCTCCTCTCTTCTTTTAGTTTTTGTAATCCTAAGATGTTATTATGTTTAAGGATGATGTTTTACTCTTAAGCTATGAATTAAATTTCTAATTAAGATTACAATGAAACCCAACGATTAGTTTAAATTAATTTATTCTCGTTTTAATTATTATTAATCATATTTGAATATTTTATCATACTTTGTGTTTTATGTATGATTGTATAGCTAGCAATTATTATGACAACCTAGATGAAATTGGAAGATGAATATGATAACATGCGTCTTGATTATTCTCTTATGATTAAATAACTTTATTTGTGTATAGAATAGGAATATACATATATGTCGTGTGTAACCAATTTAAAAATCTAAAATTAATGAATCTGATCTTAATTTATTTCACATAGGAATATAGTGATTTAATTGAAAGAATGTATTTTTATCTAATCATCGAAAGAGAGTTTATAAATACTTTTGAATTATCGATTAACGATTTGCTATGTTTGATTAATTTAAAATAGAGTAAATAGATTTAAACGAGACATTGAGGAAAATTGTAATCTTGAGTTGTTAAATCTGATGTAAATCTTTGCTAGCAATTTAGTTTTAATTTTTAATAAGTAATTTTATAATCTTTAATCATTTGTTTAAATTAAATTAAATTGATACAAAGTTAGTACTTGGATAATATTATTAGCATATTTTTCATGAGATCGACACTCTACTTTACTATTATATTACTTGTTAATTGTATATACTTGCGTGTAAATTATCTATAACCAAATCAGACAACACCATTAGACCCTTATGTATGGTGAAACATTCACTAATTATAATCAGACACTTTTGTATCTATTTTTTTATAAACATCTTTTGTCATCATAGCATTACTCATATGTTATTTGTTGAAAATGAATTTTTATTTGTGGTTTTGTTGTTGTTGTAATCTTTTCATATTAATCATAGAAATAAATAATAAATAGAATATTGGAAAAGTCTTTTAATATCGGATTCAATTTCTATTCTCATGAATTTAAATAATGGATGTGATGACTAAAAACATTCATGAAATACATCGGACTAAAAATATTTAGGATAAAATACATGGAATTTGGACTCATTAAATACTTCATCCGTCCCAAGATAAAAGTCTTGGTAAATTTTTCACGTATATTAAAAAAAAGAAATGAAATGACAAAATTGTCCATAATAACGTCATTAATTATTTTTATTGTAGGTGGGAGAGTGACTTTCTAACTATTCAATTCAAAATATTTTCTCTCCATACTTATTAAATATGGAGAGAGAATTAGAATAAGAAAAGTATGAAATATTTAATGTTACGGTCAGAATCAAGAGCATTCTCTTTAAATAACATTCCTCTTTAAATAGCATTCTTTTATTAAAACTACGTCGTTTTGGAGGGACACGGTGGCATTTTTGTAAATACCCAGTGGCATTGTGTTTACAAAAATGCCACCGCGTCCCTCCAAAACGACGTCGTTTTAATAAAAGAATGTTATTTAAGAAGGAATGATATTTAAGGAGAATATTCTTGATCCTGATCGAATATTAAAGGAAAATGGATATTTAACATGGGACTTCCCAAAATAATAATAAAGACTTTTATCATGGGACGGATGAAGTACTTTTTAATATTACATATTAGGAAAGAAAAAATAAATATGTTCATGTACTACTAACTCCTAAATAAATTGTAAGTATTAATTTGACTGTGCGTATAAAACTCTAAATACATGAATCTCTTTTCCTAAAATATCTATTACACGTTTTGAGTTGCTCTAAACCCATAAAAATAGGAGATTCCAAATTTTTTTTTATTTTTGTCAACTACGTACATTGTTCATCAGTAAATCCACCTCCGGGATTCTCTTTACCAAAATACAAAAACAAAGATGGAAGGGGTACACTATGGAAGTTAGGCGGGAGGTTCGATCACCCACGGAATGTGGGTCCCAATTTATATATATATACATATATATATATATATATATATATATATGTGTGTGTGTGTGTGTGCGCGCGCGCGCTCGCGCGAGAGAAAAATTAAAAATATAAATATATAATGATATAGGTATAGAAAAGTAATTTTCAAAGCCCGAAATTTTTAAGGACTCAACTAAGCCAAATCTAATATAGTGTTGAAACTCAAATTATGAAATTATTATATTTTAAGCTCCGGAAATATATTTTGTTTGATACAACTTTTACTTTTTATTTATTTATTTTTACTTTTTTATTGTAAAGATAATATTTCGAAAATAATCTCAGTTTTCATTTTTGGACATGCGGCACCAAAATCTGCCCTGATGGAAGAGCAATGAGGTTTGGGTGCGCAATTTAAAGATCATCTCAAGAAAGAGAGAACAACGGGGTGTGGGTAATCTGGCAAATCAAATTTCAGAGCAAACTTTGGTCAATGAAGCAACTTACGCCATAACCCACCCCCCCCCCCCCCCCCCCCTCCCCCAAAAAAAAAACCAATCTTTTTAAATGACATTTTTATATCTTTTCAAAATTGTCACGCAATGTTATAGTCGTTTTTGAAATTCATTTTTTATCAATTGAATCTTCTGACTTCTATATCAAAAAGATTAACTGCGTGACAATTTTGAATATTATTTGTAATTTTATCTGAGTCGTATTACAAATCTTTTTGAATATTAACTTGTAAATGAATTTTTGAATATCCAACTAACTTCTAAAATCATATTTGTAAATTGCGACTTATAGTCGCTTTTGTGGAAGATTCTGACTTGGTGACAATTTTGTTCCTTGGTTCAGATTTTTTTTCTTAATTTCTCACAAGTTGAAACTCGTGCTCGGCATGTGCCAATTCACAAATATGTCTTTACAGTTGTAATTATTTTGATCAAAATTAGAATATAAATATATATATATATATATATATATATATATATATATATATATATAGTCCGTTTCTCCAGCGAACGAGAGGGAGCGAATTAAGAACGAACCGGCTATAGCGACGGTTTTTTACGTTGCTATAGCATAGAAAGCCCGTTTTTTATGCTATAGCGACGGAAAAACTCGTCAGTATAACCGGTTCGCTCTTAGTTCGCTAGAGAGAGTCGGGCTATATATATATATATATATATATATATATATATATATATATATATATATATATATATATATATATATATATATATATATATATATATATATACACGGGAGGATCAAGTGTATACCCCTTTATTTAACATGTTTTGTTCACCACCTTTAGCTACGGTTCGGGCGACGGTTCGGTCCGTCGCGTATATCAGAGAACCGTCGTCTTAGTTTTTAGTGACGCATCGAACCGTCGCCATAACATATAAACCGTTTATCTGTTCTATAGCGACGGACCAAACCGTCGCTCAGATAAACCGTTTATCTGTTCTATAGCGACGGACCAAACCGTTCAGTCCATCGCTAAAGGTGGTGAGCAGTGTATGTAAAATAAAAGAGTATGCACCAAAAAAAGACGGTATTTATATATATATTTTTGTATTTATATGTGATAATTGAAATTCCCAACAGACCCATTTGCGTTAAGAGTTTCACTTTCATTTTTAAATTGTTGGTGCTGTCTTCAAATTCAGGGCTTTCTGCTTTTATTTATGACTAAAGGGCTCACTTATGGCAACTAGGGTTGAACAATTCGGTTATATCCGAACCAAATAGCTTATTCCGATATAACCGAATATCGAAATCTTCTAAATTTCTATATCCGAATAACTAACCGAATTCAGAAATAACCGAATTACCGAATTTATAATTCGGTTATTACGGTAACTAACAGAAATTAAGTTCCATTTTATCAAACACAAGAAATTCATTTCAAATTGGTAATGCTATAGTTTTCACTCAATAATTAACAATCATCAGCAACCATAATAATTCATAATCTTAATAAAATTTAATGGTTTAAAATTAACAATACATAATCCAAACTATGACTTAACAAAGTCTAATTAATCTAGCAACAGACAACAACATGCAGCAGCACAGCAACAGCTAGCACCCAACAGGTCAGCACTCAGCAACTATATGCAGCAGCAGCAGCAGCAGCAGCAGGCAATAGTCAGCATCAGATTAGCAGCAACAGGCCAGCAGCAGCAACATGAAACAACCAACAGCCAAGTTTCCCTGATAATGAAGAAAACATGGTGGCAAATTTATTTATTAAGTTCAATAGAAATGCACAAATTTCCCTGATAATGAAGAAACAGAAGTACAGAACAGCAACATGCAGCAGAACTTTGAGGAAATGAAAGTTTGATGTCTCGTTTTCCATACACAAAACCCAAAATATTTAGCGAAGGTGAATTGACTTCTAAATGTTTGTGCAGTGAATGTTTATATTTTGGATAGAGTGGAGCAGCTGTAGATTTAAAAAAACATATACAATTAAATAAAAGAAAACAAAAGTTGAAGAATATGAAAGTTTGATATCTCGTTTTCCATACACAGTACAGTGATATGAGGAGTATTTTGTTTTGTTATTTTGTATTGGTCTCCCAATTAAGATCTAGAGAATCAATTTCCCTGTTGGTAATTTTATAAACGAATTAAGGGGCCGGGGCCGGGGCCGGGGCCGGGCAATGCATATATGCATGCCCATCTGGAATAAAATCCAAACCAAACCAACTGGAATCCAGTAATCAAGGACAACTGCCCACAACCAATGTTATGGTTATATAACCAATATTATGGTTATATAATCATTCATGAATTGGTAGATTGAAAGTCTAATACAGTAGTATATTATATATTAGTACTCATGTTACATTAGAAATTTACAACAGATTATTAACAAATAATCCAATCTCAAGGAAAATATCTAACAAACACACAGTATGAAGAACAGAGAAGGGAGAATCATACCCTTTTACAAGCTTGTTTTTATTAACCTTCAAATGCCCAAAATTATTCTGAAATGAAGCAAAAAACTGTGAATTCAAAGCGACCAAATTTCTGCACCCAAAACCCAGATAAAATGCAACAACAAATCAGCCAAACATTTTTAAAAAAATAACTTGCACTTAACAAGTAATTACTCTGATAATGTACACTTTAAATTTACCTCATTAATCAAGTTAAGTCACATAAACATTGGCATCGTTAGTACTTGGTAGCAAGACTCAACTTGGACATTGCTGAAAATGAGAAAGCATATTAATTATAAGCACATTATATTCACAAATTTCTTTATTAATTCAATAAATACAACAACAAAAATTATTACCACTCTCAAGTTTATCGGCGAAGTCGCTATCTTCCTCCACATTAATCCGATTCTTCATTTTAATCCAATCTTGAGCACATATGAGAGCTTAATATTAGAAGACAATAAACTCCAAAATGCATCAAGAATGCGCCCTCCCATGCTAAATGCGGACTCCGAAGCAATGGTAGAAATGAGAATAGCCAACACATCACGGGCAATACATGCAAGAATAGGGAATCTTGCACTATTAACTTTCCACCACCCCAAAATGTCAAAAGTATTATCGGCTTCTTCTACAACTTTATTTAGGTACTTGTCCAATTCCAATTTGTCTCCAAGTACCACTCTAGTTCTTTCCTTTTTGAACTTATTGGCAAGTCTATTTGTATGTTGTGATTCAATTGCAATAGAACATTGGGATGACATGTTAGTTAAACTTGATTTTCCACTTTCTTGATTAGAAAATTTTCGTTTGTACTCATTAAACAAATCCTCCATTGCTCTCTTGACCCCATCGGAAATCTCCATCCCCGTGGCCGTGGTGTTAATTGCTTGATATTCTAAATCTCTATCTTCATTATCAATGTCAAAATGAAGATCTACTTCCATGCCCTCCAATGGATCTTCAACTTGACTTTCACTATCTCCATACATTTGTTCTAAACCAAATTGAACAAAACTCAACTTATACCGAGGATCAAGCACAACGGGACTATACAACATGTTCGTCTTTGTAATATTTCCCCAATACTTATCATATTTTCTTTTCTTTGCTTTGGCCATTTTTTGTAATTCTCTATAATTACTCATTTCTCACTCACCCAACAAAATATAAGTATCACTTAATTCATGAAATGCATTATTTGATGTGACATAAGATGACCCGAAATAAAAACAATAAGATTATAAAAGTGTTCTAAGAATCTCACAAATAATTTAGCCCTATTCCAATTTGAGTCCGTTGGAATGTTTTTCCCCCATCTCTTTTTCAAAGTCACGATCTTCAAATCCAAACCGATCAAAAGCTTCTTTGTACTTTAAGAAAGAACTTAACATCAAGTAAGTAGAGTTTCATCTAGTTCGACAATCTAGACTTAACCCTTTCTTGTCTTCAAGACCACAATAATCGATACAATCCCTAAATGACTTGAGCCTAGTCGAAGATAGTTTTGCATACTTCACTGCACGCCTGATTGTCTCATTTCTCAATCAACTTCAACCCATCAATCACAACAAGATTAATAATGTGAATTATACATCTCATGTGAATGAACTTACCACTCAAGACATTAGTTTTCCAAGATGTATATCTATCTCTCAAGTAAGCCGCTACAGTATCATTTAAGCTAGCATTATCTACAGTGAGTGTCATAACCTTAGAAAGTCCTCACTCTTTTAGACAACACTCAACCATTTCCCCAATGTCCTTCCCCTTATGACTTGTGATGGTTTGAAAATTTAAGATTTTCTTATGCAATTTCCAATTTTCATCAATAAAATGTACAGTAACATATAATTCAAGCGTTGATTGGAAGTCCAAGAATCAGTAGTGAGGCAAACACGTTCACAATTTTTTCTAAGGATTGCTTTTTAACTTAATTTTCTCATTATCATACAAACGAATGCAATCTCTAGCAAATGTAAAACGTGAAGGCAACTGAAACCTAGGACATGCAACTTGCATAAGTCGTTAAAACCCTCCTCGACATGTTTGAAAACTCAACATGTTTGAAAGGAAGCTCATCTACAATAAGATGATAAGTAACGGCTGCCCTAACAGCTTCTTGGTCAAACCTCCAAGCGGTGAGTGTACTCTCCCTCCCTCCCTCCCTCCCTCCCTCTATAATCCCAACAAGTTGGGGTTGAGATTTATCCATGTTGTTAGGATTTTTTTTACAAGTTCTAAAGTGATTTCTTAAACCAGTAGTATCGTAAGAAGATGTATCAGCAGCTAATTCTTTTCCACAATAAGCGCACTTACCTTTGATGATAATACCATCCTTATCTTTAACTGGGATGAAGTGCTCCTCAGATCATACCTTGGATCTAGGTGTCCCTCTTTCTTTGCATCTTAACACTTTTTGATTGTCCCGTAGTCTTTGTACTTGTCGTGGTTTGACTAGTTTCCTTTGGCCTGGTCTCTTTATTGGTGGGAACACTGCCACCCAACTCTTTCCCATCTCCAATTGCATCAAGGTCAGGTTCGTCTGTATCATCCACCATTTGCAAATCATTTAAAACACTCTTTGACATCATCTGAAAATTTCAAAAACCAAATTAAATTAACAGAAAAGTTAATTAACACAGACATGTAAAATTTGATTCAACTTACATAGATTCTAAAGTCACAACATAAATCTAGAAATATCTTTTTTATGGATTATTGTAACTGATGAGTTCTTGTAGTCAAGCTCGCCACAAAAGTTAATTCTTTGAATGATCACGTTCAAATAAGCATAACCCGACCATTTTCACTTTTCCATGTTGCATAAGAATTTGTAAAAACGTTATCATCGGTTATGAAGATTGTAAAGTAGCATTAATAATCAACAAAATCTATATTTTAAGTAGTAGCTTGAAAGTAAAAATAAGTCAGATCACCAGCTTCCAGTTGAGCAAGGAAATAAAATTTCATAGCTTTCTGCCTTTTTACACCATCTTATTTTTTTCGATAATTCCTCCAACTTGTTGTGGTCGCTACTCACAAGAGACTGGACCAATGGCAATGCTATTCCAATTAACAATTAACATGTTCACTAATCAGACCAAACAGTTATTCAGTTCCCAAATAAACAAATTTGCATAACCAAACATATCCACAAACAATCAAACAAAACACCATCTCCAAGAATCAAAAACACCCAAAAATGGAGGGGAAATGGGAGAATTCATCCCCTGATTATCAAAACATATATAAATTGAAACAAAATCATAAAAAGCCTAAATTTTTTTCTTTTTCATCCAATTAAATATGTACCCACAAAGCATGGTTTCAATTTCACAAAAATCAAGAACAGATAAAGATGAAGAAGATCTACCCAGCACTTCAAAAAGTTTTTATTACAACTTTGAATGACTCACAAACCCATGAAAATAATACTTTTGACTTTTGATAGAAACAGAGACTACAATACCTTCGAGGTGTTCACTGTTCACTTCGTGAGAGATGAGATCAGAGATTTGAGAGTTGAGAGGCAGAGTCTAGAGAGGTCGATAAACGCAGAGCAGGACGGAGGCGGAATCGCAGAGACTAAAAAAGCCTGAGGTGGAGGTCGGAATAGGGGAGAGGCCGAAGTGGAGGAGATTCGCGAATTGCGAAGGAACCAGGGCCCACATTGGAGACTACCCTCGACTCATATTACTCGTCTCATCATCATGTGGGAGAATTCAGATTTTCTATGTCCATCCTTAAGACACATGATTATAAAATATTTGTAACTCCCACCATTAGGGTTCAACTCAACAAAATAGGTTTGTAAACCCTAATAAAGTGATAAAACTCCCATACAAAAGAGTGGCAAAATGGACATATGACTCATGCTATACGAACCAGTCAGCCGCGGCACCATATTGGGCTGACCTGACCCAATATCCAACTATGCAGGAATCCATCCGACTTTTATCAGCTTAATTTACAATTTCTGTTGAGATCGAGTGGTGAAATGTGAAAATCACCACAGTTGGCCACACGGGTGGTATTTCTTGATTACATCTCTTGAGCATATACTATTGAATAAATGAACTAAACCAGCTCAAAGAGTTGAGGTGATCTGAGTGACGAGAAACTACAATAACAATTATCATTCAGGAAACAGGAACCAGCAAGCCACATTTTAAAAACAGCAGGTAACATAAAAACTCCAAAGTAGATATTAATTACATAATCCATAGGGGTTATGGAACAAATTAATGACACAATAAGAGAATTAATTATATCATCAAAGATCTAGTTCTGCGGTAATATTTTTCGCGTTCAGGTACATAAATTTTGAGTAAGTACTGTAACCAAACCCCTAAATTTTCACAGAAATCCAAGGTTCTTTAACTGTTCTGTAGTATGATTGGCAAGACAATTTAGGTAGAACAAATTTCATAACAGGTAGCTACTGCAAATAACAGTTGATTAACTGTCAATCTTAATATAAGAATTCAACAAAAAGGTAGCTAATAAAAGAAGATAAAAAGAAAATTGGTATGTCACAGCTAATAGAATTACGTACTTGATTTAACTACCTTTTGGCAAGATAAATATAAGCAGAACGTCTTTCTTCTGATTCTTTTCTTTCTGATGTATATTACCTTTGATGTCTTAGAACAATAAGTAACACCTTTTATTGACACAGTCTCTTAAAGCCTCAGCGTTCAGATGCCAGATGCTCAGTCCAGTAAGAGAGTCCATAATTAAGTAACTCTTTCGGATATAAGTATTATAAAGATGGAAACCACCAGTCCACCATAGAATTGGGATTAAATATATATGTTTCAAATTATTATCAAGCACCAACAAAATCATTACATAATGCAGCACTAACATATATATACAGTTTGTTGAATACTTGAATACAAATACATAACACTAATTTTAACATACATTCCTACTTGGAACTCCTAAAGATTGAGGCTAGCTTCTTCATCATTACTGGATTCAGACTTTGATTTCCAAAACCCAAAACTGGAGCAATCCAACTGCCTCAACTTCAACAGCAAAAACAATACAATGCCGCAGCCAAAGCCCAATGCAGCACTAGATCCAGTCAGTGACACAGCAGCACATACCAACATCACAAAAGACTCTTCCTTCGTATTCATATCTCTTGATGCCATAGCCAACTCAATCCCAGCAAACAACAACAGCACCCCTAATATCCCAATTGGGAACTGACCCAAAATCCTCACAAATGAATTCCCGAAAACCAACCCCAGCACCAATTTCCCTACCCCCAAAAACACCACGGAAGCACCACTCCGGCCACCAAAGCGGTATTGCCCCGCCAATCCTCCAGCCCCGTGGCACACCGGCATGGCCCCAAACCAACACCCAACTAAATTCATAACTCCAACACTCACCGAAACTTTGGTCACAGAAACTTCCCGGTCAGGAAACAAATCGGCAGACAATTTACAAACAGCAATCACTGAATTCAGTATCGATAAAGGAATCTGAGGAATGGCAGCTTTGACAAACCCAGTTTTCCAATCCTCCCACGTAATTCTCAGCAAATGAAATTCCGACGGACCCAACTGAAGGTCCTTAATAATTGAAGGATCTCTAAGAAAACACAATATTAAGCCGAGTAGAAAAACTATAAGAGCAGCTGGAATAGCTGCCAATATTCTTATTCTACGCCTTCGAAAATGGTCCGATGGACTAACGGGTTGTTCTGCATCACCCAAATCACCCGACCCAGTTGATAAAGTAAGGAAACAAAGAGAGGAAATTGCGAGAATTAGGCTGTCAAGACCGAGCCAGGGACGAGGGCCGCCTGATTTGTTGGCGGCGAAATCTTGATTGTAACGGATATATTTAATGGCGGAGAAAGAAAAGGAGAGGCCTTGGGAGAGCTGAACGCCCCGGACGACGGGGAGGGGGATAAAGCGGTAGAGGAAGGACATGAGGCCGGTGGAGCCGAGGAGGAGGAGGGTGGTAGCAGTACAGATGCCGGCGGTGGCGATTTGGGAGAGAGAGAGGGATTCGGATAGGGCGACGGAGGCGATTGATTTCATGGGTTGGACGGGCATGGGGATGGAGAAGAGGAGGCCGGTAGCGATGTTGTAGAGAGCGGTAAAGATAAGGGTGGTGGAGAGGTCCAGATGAGAGACGAGAGTTAGGGCTAGTACAATGGGGATGTAGGTGCCTAGGTCTCCTACTGAGCCGCTGAGCTCGGATGATAAGGTGGTTTTGAGGCGGAGGGGGGTGGTGAGGTGGTGGCGCCACCCCTGCTGTTCGTGGCGGTGGAGGAGAGGAGTGGCGACGGTGTTTAGTGAATGCTGATCTAATTCTTCCATGGTTAATGCTTGGAACTTGGAAAGAGAAATTATTGAAAGAATTATTGGGTGGAAATTTGATTGATTGTGGTTCACAAATATAATATAATAATAGCCAGAGGAGGGAAAGAGAGTAGGGAAAGAGGAAGTAGTAGAAGTAGTAGTAGTAGTAGCAGTTGCTACCTCATCAGTCGTGCGAGGAGCCGGATCAATTCGTATTCAAGAGATATGAACAAATACGGCTCTTCGGAGATTGGTTTGTTAGATTGATTTTTCAAAAGCATATTTTTGTTCTATCTTTTTCCATAAATAATTGGGTCTACCTGCGGCTGCCATGGTCATGCGGGTCCCGTGGTCTCATATTACGTGCACTTTAATTACGTGCTGTCCATTCGAACCGAATCGTCGCCTGGTCCGTCGTTAAAATAGGTGAACAAGGTATATTAGATAAGGGATGAGTTTAAGATCAAGTTATTTTAGAGTTGTGCATAAGTATTAAGAAAATAATTGTATAGTATTAAATATAATATCAATTGTCTATATTGTCCTCGCATTAAAAAAAGAGTATTATTTATTAGAAAAAAATAACAATGAGAAAATCAAAGTTATATTTATTACTAGAAGTAATATTAGAAATTAAGCAATTGATATTTATTTAAAATTCTCAAAAGACTTATATTAAGTAACAAAAATAATTCTCTAAACCGATTTATATTAAAAAACAGAAAAATTACTACTATGATAATTAAATAACTTATAAGTAATGGTAACTTATAAACATTGTGTATAAAGATATGATATTCTACAAAGATATGATATTGCTTTAAGTTTTGTTATAATGTACAGGAACAAAAATAAATAAATCTTTTTAACATTTTCATTAACGACTTTATCGGTCTATGTTTCATCCCAACAACAAACAACGTCCAAGCTGCTGCTGCTGCTGCTTTTCTTCTCCTTCTTCTTCTTTCATTATCAGGTATCTTTATCTATTCCCCCATTATTTTCTCTTACACTAAAACCCTAAATCTCTTCTTCTTGAAATCTTAAAATTTAAATTCTTAATTTTAAAATCATAACCCAAACCCAAAAATTGAAACCATAAAAAAAATTATAGAATTGAAACCCAAACCTCAAGTCCACCATGGTAGAGGAGAGTGAGGAGGAATTAAGAACTTCAGCCATTATTCATCTAGAATTCGTATATCAAAGACAAGGAGATGAATAATGGCTGAAGATGCAGGGGAGAGAGGACGGAGCAACTGCCAAACTAAATTATAAGTCTGAACTTCCTATTTATCATATTTTTGCTACACTGTTTTTTAAACTTTTTTTTAGCACACATGTTTCTCATAAATGTGCTAGTTATGCAAAAATATTCCTCTAATTTTTTCCGGCGATTAAAAATTGATTTCCAATAGTCAACGTAAATGAATTTCATTAGTCAAATATATTTTTTTCCAAAATAAGGCTAATATAGTCTTTTTAGTTATTAAACCTATTTGAGACCCATTTGAGAAGAACAATCGTAACAGAATAGACATAGGAGTGGAGGTTTTAATCGGGGATAAAATTCATCTTAATCAGATGTTTTGATGAGATTTAAACTTCTAATTAGTGCTACAAATGGAGTGGATGATTCGATTTTCATGGGAAGATGATGACACACTCCAATATGGTATGTATATATGTGTGTATATATGTACATATATAGGGGGCTGATCCATTGACAACGTTGTAAAAAAGTGTCTATCCTTACAACAAATATCGATCGTCCATCCGGATATTTAACGACCTGTGTTGCTCCAGTCCGCAATTTAATTTCCAGTATTCTGCAGTTTAATACTGCAGACGGGACAGATGACCGAAATACCCCTCTTTTTGAAAATTAAACTATCGTCCGCATTATTAAACTGTGAACTTTAACTCGTCCCGTTCGCTGTTTAATATTGTTTAATACTGCGAACGCTATGTCCAGTATAAATATGGCCAATAGGTGTTGTAACGCCCCCAAAATAGGTCTATTCCATCCAACCTATTCTGAGTCGTCAAATACATGGTACAGAAAACAACTACAACTTTATTACAATAATTGTCGTGCAAAATACAACAACACATATGCTGTGAGTTTGGATACAAATATATACCAAATGTGACTCATGTTCCAACCGTGGACATCACCTCACAATGACACCTTACATAAAGGTATAGTCAAAAACTGTTTTAGAAATTAGAATCTTTGGGAAGTGCTCAAGGAAACCTTTGTACATGGGAGGCCATGCGTCTAGTTTATGATAGATATCATATGGCCACAGAATTATTCTTGGTTGACCCAATAGACCCCAAAGAAAAACGAGAAGATTACTATCATATTCTTCCCAATGGTGAGTCTTCTCTTGACATATCATTATCTCTACTGTCTCTAATTGAGAATTATACTTCAAACAAACACCAAGATTATATAGGTAGTGCTCGTAAATATACTCAGCAAGTGGATGAGCACAATCCTGTCTTATGATGACATGAGGTTATATGTCATTAGACATCTTATATGATAATGACAAAACACCCTTCCAACGTTGAGTTCGCTTCACCCTAGATGATTCACCAAATATAACTACTAAATGATGACCACCGTTCTATTCCCCTGTTACCCTCGCTCAACCCAGCTACACTCTTATTACCTAAAAGAAATTGTGAAACAAAAGGGTGAGCACAACTAGCCCAGTAAAGAATATCATGACTAAAGATAAATAAATTATCAATAGTCTTCATCAGTAATAAATCAGAGATTTAGAACATATGGTAGATGATAAAAATTTCAACCATAGTTGCAGCGGAACGAGCAATCTATTAAAAGAGTCAAATAGACCATAAAGTCTATTATCTTCTCCATGTTAAAAGTCCACCAATAATGTTTTATCCCTGTAACATCAATCAACAGTTCCTTTCCACAATCATATGAATAATTCATAATCATAATTGTGATTCTAAATTTCGCATCCAAGACGAAGATAATTTTCATCACATGTCTTTACCTGAAACATCAAATATCATGGTTATACCAAATCACAGTTCCTGTTCATAATCATACTAATAAATTCATCTTTGCACCACGGGCCAAAGATATTCATTAACAGTTCATCTTTACACTACATGTGACAACCCCAAAATAGGTCCATTCCATCCAACCCATTCTGAGTCGTCAAATACATGGTACAGAAAACAACTACAACTTTATTACAACAATTGTCGTGCAAAATACAACAACACATATGCTGTGAGTTTGGATACAAATATATACCAAATGTGACTCATGTTCCAACCGTGGACATCACCTCACAATAACACCTTACATAAAGGTATAGTCAAAAACTGTTTTAGAAATTAGAATCTTTGGGAAGTGCTCAAGGAAACCTTCGTACATGGGAGGCCACGCGTCTAGGTTATGATAGATATCATATGGCCACAGAATTATCCTTGGTTGACCCAATAGACCCCAAAGAAAAACGAGAAGATTACTATCATATTCTTCCCAATGGTGAGTCTTCTCTTGACTTATCATTATCTCCACTGTCTCTAATTGAGAATTATACTTTAAACAAACACCAAGATTATATAGGTAGTGCTCGTATATATACTCAGCAAGTGGATGAGCACATCCCTGTCTTATGATGACACGAGGTTGTATGTCGTTAGACATCTTGTATGATAGTGGCAAACCACCCTTCCAACGTTGGGTACACCTTACCCTATTGGATTCACCAAATATAACTACTAAATGAACTTTTCTATACTGCTTCGGGAAAACATCCACAGCTAGAGATCATCGTTCTATTTCCCCGTTACCCTCGCTCGACCCAGCTACACTCTTATTACCTGAAAGGAATTGTGAAGCAAAAGGGTGAGCACAACTAGCTCAGTAAAGAATATCATGACTAAAGATAATTAAATTATCAATAGCCTTCATCAATAATAAATCAGAGATTTAGAACATATGGTAAATGATAAAAATTTCAACCATAGTTGCAGCGGAACGAGCAATCCATTAGAAGAGTCAAATAGACTATAAAGTCTATTATCTTCTCCATGTTAAAAATCCATCAACAATGTTTTATCCCTGTAACATCAATCAACAGTTCCTTTCCACAATCATATGAATAACTCATAATCATAATTGTGATTCTAAATTTTTCTTCGCACCCAGGACGAAGAATATTTTCATCACATGTCTTTACCTGAAACATCAAAGATCATGGTTATACCAAATCACAGTTCCTGTTCATAATCATACTAATAAATCCATCTTTGCACTACGACCAAAGATATTCAACAACAGTTTATCTTTGCACTACGGGCCAAAGATATTCATCAACAGACCATCTTTGCACTACATGCCAAAGATATTCATCTACAATTCATCTTTGCACTACAGGCCAAAGATATTCTCTACAATTCATCTTTGCACTACAGGCCAAAGATATTCCTCAACAATTCATATTTGCACTACAGGCCAAATATATTCATATCTCAAAGAAATATATAATCATTTCAGAATTTATATAAACAATAATTATAACCATGTTGATCAATTCACCTTTGCACTTAAGCTAAAGATATTCAATTATAAATTCAATGGTCATGATCATACCAGTCACAATTCAACTTTGCACTACAGGCCAAAGAGAACCCTAGTCATGATCATACCAATAATCTACCCATCTTTACACTCCAGTGAAAGAGAATTTCAACATCAGGGTTATAAAAATGTTATATATGATGATAAAAATAATATGATCAACATATAGTTTTAATCTCAAGAGTAATATTCGTAACTCATGAATAGTAACCCCGACACAAAAGATAGAAATTCTACAATAAAATTTATACCAATATTTCGGTATAATGATATTGAAAGAATAACATTACTTAAATTTATAAACAATTTATTTTAATTGTTTACACTTTACTAATTAATGCATTTAATCATCATAAAATGCCAACTCTTACAATTTCATCATCAATAACCAAAACCCTCATCAAAAATCTGTATATACCTCATATAGGATTCTCAAGCCATAAAATCCTGTTTTCCAATTTTCTTTCTTCACAAAACATATTTAATTCATTTACTCATAACTAGACTATTTTCATGAAAAATACCAAATCAGTTCCAAAAATATTTCTTTTCTGGGATTTAGCATAATATAGTCCCATAGTGAACATATATTTTTCTCAGAATTTTTAAAAGTCATTTACTATTTTTCATATGGCCAAAACAGCCGAATATTTAGACATTTATCAAAAATTGTACTTTTGTCCAAAAATTCTGAAATTTACAGAGTATACTTCTATCATATACATGTACTCCCAATAAAAATTTCATCAATTTTGGAGTTAACCACAAGAAATTATAAGCAGTTACTTTTAAAATAGTCTTTTCTCATAAAATTCATAACTCTCAATCTATACATCCAAAAATCACCATTTTTGGACACAATCAATAAAACTCATCAAAATATCATTTCAAATTTTTTCAGAATTTTTGAAGTTCAGAAAAATTACGAAACTGAAAAACATAACAACCCTTAAAATCCCTTAAAATCCCTTAAAATCCCTTACCTCAAAAGAGCAGTACTTCTGACTGGATATCGGATATGATGCTGAAGAAAACTTGCACTGAATAGCAACTCTCAAAGTATCTAAATACTCACAAAATATGCTTCATAATATAGAGAGAGAAAGAGAGAAAGCTTATGTTTCTGGTGTGATTTTCAATTCTAACTTAGCCCTCTATTTATAGGAAAATTTTGGTAGGTTTGACCTGCAACCTGATGGCTTTACCTGCTACTATTCCCACCCACCACATTTGAAATATAATTCAGCACATTTCTTCACCAACCACAAGTGGGGCCCACCAATTCTAGAATTTTCCACCAAAATGATAAACTCCGAAAATTCAACAATTTCTGAACCAGTCATCTCGTAAAATTCATAACAAATCATACGTTCATTTTTAACGGTTCAAAATTTGTGGACATATACTCAACTTATATATGTATAACATATCCAAAAATTACCACGATCCAACGGTCGGATTAAAAATTATAACCCCCGCAAAATATCTCAAAAACCCTGATTTTTAATACCTCCATTCCGACAAAAATACTGATAAAAACCTCAACATTAACTCCTTCATTTTTAACCACAAAAATATATCCCTCATTTATATCCACATAAAATAAATATTTCCTTATCATATGAATCAATAATTAATTATTCACAAATAATATTACAGAATCACATTTATGACAACCAGGCCGTTCCCAGGAAAGAGGGGGCTTTCCAATAAGAATTTCTCCTTACTGGCGCGCAATTAGATGACCAAACCTCTCCTTAGACAGAACTTTCTAGACATTGCCAATAATGTTATCTAATAATATTATTCAAATAATATGAATTATTGATCTGATAAAGGAAAATACTGTGCAGCAACAATTATTGAAACAACAATAATATAAAATATCAACGCAACAATTATTGAATCAATAAAATAAAATATTGAACAGTAATTACTGTAACAATTATTGAGTAGTGCCTTCTTACGTAAGAATCAATAATTTCAAAAATACTATGCAATACCGTGTGCTACTGTGCAATAACGCGTATTACTGTATTTTAACCACCGGGTATTCCAACAGTGTTAACGGTAACAACTACGCCGTTATTTGTAAAAACTCAAATTTGTCGTTTTCTTCATCCGACAGTTATTCTGTTATGGGGCCCACAAATAGCTGCGCCGTCGTACGAATATTCCCCGACAGAAAGAATATTCCACGACCAAACGAATATTCCCGACAACAATGATTATTTTATAACCACTTGTGTATTTTGAAAAAATTTTACATTTCACCCATAACTTTAACTTTTTATCAATTTAACCATTTACTGAATAGTAATTATAAGAAAAATTGAATACTTTTATTTCATAAAATTCGGGGTCTTACAATCTCCCCTCCTTATGAAATTTCGTCCTCGAAATTTACGTACCTGGTATTTCAAAGAGTTGAGAATACCTTCCTTTCATTTCAAATTCCATCTTCTCTGTCATCATAATTTCTCCATTGCTCATCTCCTGTATTTCAAATATCATTCTAGAATACAGCTTCAAAACAAGTGTTAATTTAACAAATTAACATATCACATAATATCCCGATATTATGACTGACCAACAAATAAGCTTAGGTAGGACACACTAGCGAAGGATTTACTCATCTCTCCCCTCCTAGTCCTATTCCCCGATCTCCGCCAGAGATCATATCCCTAAGCTCTGATACCACCTGTGACAAATGTCCCATCAGTGGACAGCACCTCACAGTGGTACCTATCAGTTTGCCACCGCAGAACGGCGTCCCCTACGGAGAGTCTGGCTTCGGTGCATCCCCCATCAACAGGAAGTCACCAGCGAGAGGCTCGGGGCTCTTTACTTATAGCTCTGATACCACCTGTGACAACCCCAAAATAGGTCCATTCCATCCAACCCATTCTGAGTCGTCAAATACATGGTACAGAAAACAACTACAACTTTATTACAACAATTGTCGTGCAAAATACAACAACACATATGCTGTGAGTTTGGATACAAATATATACCAAATGTGACTCATGTTCCAACCGTGGACATCACCTCACAATAACACCTTACATAAAGGTATAGTCAAAAACTGTTTTAGAAATTAGAATCTTTGGGAAGTGCTCAAGGAAACCTTCGTACATGGGAGGCCACGCGTCTAGGTTATGATAGATATCATATGGCCACAGAATTATCCTTGGTTGACCCAATAGACCCCAAAGAAAAACGAGAAGATTACTATCATATTCTTCCCAATGGTGAGTCTTCTCTTGACTTATCATTATCTCCACTGTCTCTAATTGAGAATTATACTTCAAACAAACACCAAGATTATATAGGTAGTGCTCGTATATATACTCAGCAAGTGGATGAGCACATCCCTGTCTTATGATGACACGAGGTTGTATGTCGTTAGACATCTTGTATGATAGTGGCAAACCACCCTTCCAACGTTGGGTACACCTTACCCTATTGGATTCACCAAATATAACTACTAAATGAACTTTTCTATACTGCTTCGGGAAAACATCCACAGCTAGAGATCATCGTTCTATTTCCCCGTTACCCTCGCTCGACCCAGCTACACTCTTATTACCTGAAAGGAATTGTGAAGCAAAAGGGTGAGCACAACTAGCTCAGTAAAGAATATCATGACTAAAGATAATTAAATTATCAATAGCCTTCATCAATAATAAATCAGAGATTTAGAACATATGGTAAATGATAAAAATTTCAACCATAGTTGCAGCGGAACGAGCAATCCATTAGAAGAGTCAAATAGACTATAAAGTCTATTATCTTCTCCATGTTAAAAATCCATCAACAATGTTTTATCCCTGTAACATCAATCAACAGTTCCTTTCCACAATCATATGAATAACTCATAATCATAATTGTGATTCTAAATTTTTCTTCGCACCCAGGACGAAGAATATTTTCATCACCTGTCTTTACCTGAAACATCAAAGATCATGGTTATACCAAATCACAGTTCCTGTTCATAATCATACTAATAAATCCATCTTTGCACTACGGCCAAAGATATTCAACAACAGTTTATCTTTGCACTACGGGCCAAAGATATTCATCAACAGACCATCTTTGCACTACAGGCCAAAGATATTCATCAACAATTCATCTTTGCACTACAGGCCAAAGATATTCATCAACAATTCATCTTTGCACTACAGGCCAAAGATATTCATCAACAATTCATATTTGCACTACAGGCCAAATATATTCATATCTCAAAGAAATATATAATCATTTCAGAATTTATATAAACAATAATTATAACCATGTTGATCAATTCACCTTTGCACTTAAGCTAAAGATATTCAATTATAAATTCAATGGTCATGATCATACCAGTCACAATTCAACTTTGCACTACAGGCCAAAGAGAACCCTAGTCATGATCATACCAATAATCTACCCATCTTTACACTCCAGTGAAAGAGAATTTCAACATCAGGGTTATAAAAATGTTATATATGATGATAAAAATAATATGATCAACATATAGTTTTAATCTCAAGAGTAATATTCGTAACTCATGAATAGTAACCCCGACACAAAAGATAGAAATTCTACAATAAAATTTATACCAATATTTCGGTATAATGATATTGAAAGAATAACATTACTTAAATTTATAAACAATTTATTTTAATTGTTTACACTTTACTAATTAATGCATTTAATCATCATAAAATGCCAACTCTTACAATTTCATCATCAATAACCAAAACCCTCATCAAAAATCTGCATATACCTCATATAGGATTCTCAAGCCATAAAATCCTATTTTCCAATTTTCTTTCTTCACAAAACATATTTAATTCATTTACTCATAACTAGACTATTTTCATGAAAAATACCAAATCAGTTCCAAAAATATTTCTTTTCTGGGATTTAGCATAATATAGTCCCATAGTGAACATATATTTTTCTCAGAATTTTTAAAAGTCATTTACTATTTTTCATATGGCCAAAACAGCCGAATATTTAGACATTTATCAAAAATTGTACTTTTGTCCAAAAATTCTGAAATTAACAGAGTATACTTCCATCATATACATGTACTCCCAATAAAAATTTCATCAATTTTGGAGTTAACCACAAGAAATTATAAGCAGTTACTTTTAAAATAGTCTTTTCTCATAAAATTCATAACTCTCAATCTATACATCCAAAAATCACCATTTTTGGACACAATCAATAAAACTCATCAAAATATCATTTCAAATTTTTCTAGAATTTTTGAAGTTCAGAAAAATTACGAAACTGAAAAACATAACAACCCTTAAAATCCCTTAAAATCCCTTACCTCAAAAGAGCAGTACTTCTGACTGGATATCGGATATGATGCTGAAGAAAACTTGCACTGAATAGCAACTCTCAAAGTATCTAAATACTCACAAAATATGCTTCATAATATAGAGAGAGAAAGAGAGAAAGCTTATGTTTCTGGTGTGATTTTCAATTCTAACTTAGCCCTCTATTTATAGGAAAATTTTGGTAGGTTTGACCTGCAACCTGATGGCTTTACCTGCTACTATTCCCACCCACCACATTTGAAATATAATTCAGCACATTTCTTCACCAACCACAAGTGGGGCCCACCAATTCTAGAATTTTCCACCAAAATGATAAACTCCGAAAATTCAACAATTTCTGAACCAGTCATCTCGTAAAATTCATAACAAATCATACGTTCATTTTTAACGGTTCAAAATTTGTGGACATATACTCAACTTATATATGTATAACATATCCAAAAATTACCACGATCCAACGGTCGGATTAAAAATTATAATCCCCGCAAAATATCTCAAAAACCCTGATTTTTAATACCTCCATTCCGACAAAAATACTGATAAAAACCTCAACATTAACTCCATCATTTTTAACCACAAAAATATATCCCTCATTTATATCCACATAAAATAAATATTTCCTTATCATATGAATCAATAATTAATTATTCACAAATAATATTACAGAATCACATTTATGACAACCAGGCCGTTCCCAGGAAAGAGGGGGCTTTCCAATAAGAATTTCTCCTTACTGGCGCGCAATTAGATGACCAAACCTCTCCTTAGACAGAACTTTCTAGACATTGACAATAATGTTATCTAATAATATTATTCAAATAATATGAATTATTGATCTGATAAAGGAAAATACTGTGCAGCAACAATTATTGAAACAACAATAATATAAAATATCAACGCAACAATTATTGAATCAATAAAATAAAATATTGAACAGTAACTACTGTAACAATTATTGAGTAGTGCCTTCTTACGTAAGAATCAATAATTTCAAAAATACTATGCAATACCGTGTGCTACTGTGCAATAACGCGTATTACTGTATTTTAACCACCGGGTATTCCAACAGTGTTAACGGTAACAACTACGCCGTTATTTGTAAAAACTCAAATTTGTCGTTTTCTTCATCCGACAGTTATTCTGTTATGGGGCCCACAAATAGCTGCGCCGTCGTACGAATATTCCCCGACAGAAAGAATATTCCACGACCAAACGAATATTTCCCGACAACAATGATTATTTTATAACCACTTGTGTATTTTGAAAAATTTTTACATTTCACCCATAACTTTAACTTTTTATCAATTTAACCATTTACTGAATTGTAATTATAAGAAAAATTGAATACTTTTATTTCATAAAATTCGGGGTCTTACACTACATGCCAAAGATATTCAACAACAAGTCATCTTTGCACTACGGGCCAAAGATATTCATCAACAACTCATCTTTGCACTACAGGCCAAAGATATTTCTCAATAGTTCATATTTGCACTACAGGCCAAATATATTATTATCTCAAAGAAATATATAATCATTTCAGAATTTATATAACCAATAATTATAACCATGTTGATCATTTCACCTTTGTACTTAAGCTAAAGATATTCAATTATAAATTCAATGGTCATGATCATACCAGTCAAAAATTTAACTTTGCACTACTGGCCAAAGAGAACCCATAGTCATGATCATACCAAAAATCTACCATCTTTACACTCAAGTCAAAGAGAAATATCATCATTAGGGTTATAAAAATGTTATATATAATAATAAAAAATAATATGATCAACATATAGTTTTAATCTCAAGAGTAATATTCATAAATCAACTATAATTTGGTTAGAAAAAGAAACCAATTTTGTCATGAATAGTAACTCGTGAATAGTAACACATGAATAGTAACTCATGAATAGTAACTCGTGAATAGTAACTCGTGAATAGTAACTCGTGAATAATAACTCGTGAATAGTAACTCATGAATAGTAACTCATGAATAGTAACTCGTGAATAGTAACTCGTGAATAGTAACCCCGACATGAAAAGATAAGAATTTTACAAGAAAAATCTTACCAATATTCCGGTATAATGATATTGAAAGAAATAATATCATTGATAAAAAAAAATAACATCCCTTACTATCCCTTACCTCAAAAGAGCAGTACTCCTGACTGGAATAACGCTGAACGAACTTGCACCGTATAGCAACACTCAAGATATCAAAATACTCACAAGAATACACTCAATAATATAGAGAGAGAAAATTTCAGTTTCTGGTGTGATTTTCAATTCTAACCTAAGCACCCTATTTATAGGAAAATGCTTAGAACACCAAAGCAGAAAATTTAATAAAATAATAATATAATTATAAATTTTTCTTAGCCCACCTTTGAAAATCTGGATTCAGCCATCAACATGTGCAAGTGGGGCCCACCAAAGTGTAAAAAACGTTTTTGTTAATAAAAATAAATAAAACTTCCAAAAATCAATTATTTCGGAACTTCAGAACTTCAATAATTCATAACAAATAGCCTTTTTATCAGAAAATTCGAATCTCGCGAGTTTTTATAGGAATTTCAATTCTCTACAACTTTGCAGAAGAAAGTTTTTCCAAATTCCAAACAGAAATTGACCGAAATTCACAAACGGACGATTTTACAATCAATAATAAATTTTCGATCAAGAATTGTGTCCACCAACACACAAAATATGTGTTAATCATTTAATGCCACAAAAATACTCTTTCTCCTCATTTATTCATATATCCCACATTCATTGTAAAAATATCACCATTAATAAATTATTAAAATAATATATTTAATTGAATTATTTTATCAGAAAAAGATAAAATATTAATTTACAACAATTGTCACATTAAAAATTTTCTCCATCTATATCCACATAAAATCAATATTTTCCTCATCATATAAATCAATAATTAATTATTCACAAATAATATTACAGAATCACATTACTGACAGTCAGGCAGTTCCTAGGAAAGAGGGGGCTTTCCAATAAGGATCTCTCCTTACTGGCACGCAATTAGATGACCAAACCTCTCCTTAGACAGAACTTTGTAGACATTGCCAATAATATTATCTAATAATATTATTAAGATAATATGAATTATTGCTCCGATAATAGAAAATACTGTGTAGTGACAATTATTAAAACAACAGTAATATAAAATATCAACGCAGCAATTATTGAATCAATAAAATAAAATACTGAATAATAATTACTGTAACAATTATTGAGTAATGCCTTCTTACGTAAAAATTAATAATTGGTGCAATACCGTGTGCTACTGTGCAACAACGCGTATTACTGTGTTTTAACCACCGGGTATTCCAACAGTGTTAACGGTAACAACTACGCCGTTATTTATAAACAACTTACTCTTGTCGTTTTTTTTTCATCCAATCGCTTTCCGTTATGGGGCCCACAAAAGGCTGCGCCGTCGTATGAATATTCTCCGACAGTAAGAATATTCCACGATCAAACGAATATTCCCCGACAACAATGAATATTTTATAACCACTTGTGTATTTCGAAAAAAAATTCATATATCACCCTTAACTTTAACATTTATCAATTTAACCATTTACTGAATAGTAATTATAAGAAAAATTGAATACTTTTATTTCATAAAATTCGGGGTCTTACAGGTGTTGCAAATTTCATACTTCATATATATAATGACTTTTGGATCTAGGGTTTTCTTATCTCATTTTAACATTTTTTTATGGAGAACTAGAAGAGTTCGAATTTAGGCTTACGAATTTTCTATCTCTTCTTGCGTAGTTTTATTATTTGAACATGAATCATGTTATCTGTGCTAATAAGGCAACTGGATAGCTAACAAATGGAATGATATATTGAAAACACTTCACTCCATTGGTATATATCCATTTTTTTCATTTGTTTAGCCATTTATGTATTTCATCATCTCAGATTACATGAATCTGTAACAACTAACAAGAATATGCAAGAGAAATAGATTATTTTTAGCTTTAATAAGTTATATATATTTTTGGATCTCATCTCATTTTTACAGTACCGATTTGGGATGAGTATAGTTCGATTTAGTGCTATTAAGTTTTATATTTGTTCATAGGTATTATTTTCATCATTCCAAGATAAGATATGAATCTGCAACAATAATACCTAGGAAAATGGAAGACTAATAGTATTAAATTGAACTATTCTTTTCTAAAGTACATGTCCGCAATTTAATACTGCGGACAATGGTTTATCATTAGAACGCTGTCGTTTGTAAATAAAGCCATACGTCCGCATAACTAAATTGCGGATTCTGAGTAATAAAAACCTAATTGCAAATGACTTTTGCTATTCTTTTTCATCGATAAAATATTCAATCAACTTGAGAGCGCATAGTCGACTAGCAAGCAAGCATACCTACACACAACATCACCAACGATCGGTAATTTGTAATTTCATATTTAGAACTGATTCAATTGTTTTGTCATGGATTTGTTTAATGAAGAATCATTTCATTCAATATCAAGTACTGAGGAAAAATTGCATTATAGTAATGATGAAACTGCTTTAGTAGAGGATGTCATTCCTTATGTTGGTCAAATATTTGATACGTTGTAAGATAATGAAATTTTTTACAAAAAATATGCGAAACATGTTGGATTTGAAGTAAGAATAAAAACTAGCAGAAAACATGTGAGATATGAATATTTTTGTTCTAGAATGTATCAGTGTCATAAAGTTGAATATATGGTTGTTAAGAAAAATGAGATTGTCACTGATGATGAAGATAATAATGTGGTTAAGGGAAAATGGAAGAGGGACTTAATTGATAGAACAAAATGTAAAGCAAAATTTTATTTTGTGCATGATAGGAGAAAAGATAAATGGTTTGTGTCTACATTTTAGTTGAATCACAATCATGAATTTGTGTCCCCGAGTAAAGTTTCACAAATTGAAACACACAAAAATATTTCAAGAGTTGTTAGGTATTTGGTTGAAATTCCCTTAAGAATACTGGGATTGGTCCAAGTATGATGATGAATGTTCTGAGCTCATTGTGAGTATGAGCAATGTTGGGTTCTTTAAAAAGGATGTGCGAAATATAGTTAGAGATATTAGACGTGATAGTATTGATTCGAATGATACACATGGTGCAATAAATTACTTGAGAAAGTTGCATCGTGATAGTCCGAGCAAAGTTTATTTTAGTGTCAAACCAGGCGTGAATAATCGTATCGGATGTATTATGTGGGTAGATTATCAGTCAATACTTTCTTATCAAAATTTTAGTGACGTTATTACTTTTGATACCACATACCAAACAAACAAATATTCCATGCCATTTGCTCCTTTCACATGTGTCAATCATCATTACCATTCTGTACTGTTTGGGTGTCCACTCTTGAGCGATGAGACTGAGGACACATTTGTATGGTTGTTTAAGCAGTGGCTTGAAGCAATGAATTACAAACATCCCATAACCATTGTCACTGATCAAGATCGTACTATGTCGAATGTGATTGCTCGGATTTTTCCTTATACACACCGTGCATTGTGTACCTATCACATTAGAAAAAAATATCCTGAAAAACTTGGGCATAGGAATCCAACTTTTAAGTCAAATTTTAACTAATGCGTCTTTAAGTGTTTGACTATTCAAGAATTTGAGGAAAAATAGAATTTGTTGCTTGAAAACTACGGTCTGCAGAATCACGAATGGTTGAAATCTCTGTATGAATTAAAAGAATAAAAAGATTAGGGTGTATTCAAAAAATTTCTTCGCGGCGGGAATGGCTACTACTTCTAGAAGTGAAAGTATGAACAGTTTTTTGACGAATTTGTTAATACTTTCACGAGGATTAGGGATTTTGTTTTAAAGTCCCAGAAAGCTATTGAGAAAAAGTACATCAGAAAGAAACAAGATGATTATATCACAGTCAATCATGCAAGAAAATTTGTTTTTGGAGATCCGTTAGAAATGCATGCAGCTAAAATATATACCAAAGAAATGTTTCGGCTTTTTTAAATTGAATTGACAAAATCGCACAAGTTAACTTCTAAAAAGGTGCCTGAGTTTTCAACTTCTGATTCAAAAAACTACTTGGTGTTCAAAGTGATGGTTCCTGAATCTCGTCACAGGTATTTCACAGTTGTGCAATATATAGATACCGGGATGACGAAATATAATTGCAAAATATTTGAACATTCTGGTACTAAATGTCATCACATTCTCAGGCTACTAACTTCAAAGAACTTGGTTGAGATTCCTAAAGAATTGATACACAAGCGATAGACTCAAGATGCTAATAAAACCAGTGATGTCGCCTCGTACGTTCCCACCTCGGTCACAGATTATGCCGAGACACAAACCAGTCGGTTCAATCAATTAGCCAAACGATTTCTGGGTTTTGTACGGGATGCTTCATCTTCCTTGGAAGCCACTAGATATGTTGATGAAATGTTAGATCGTGAGGAAAAAATTGTGGCCAAAATCCCTGCTGAAGGTGTCAAAGTAAGACCATACGACAATGTGCTACCTTTTATCAAGGTCGATGACGCTATGAAATTGCACGATGATGATGATGTTGATGATGTGGTTGTTTCTAATGATCTTGTGTTTGATCCAATATGTTCGCAGACAAAAGGTCATAAAAAAGCAACACGGTTGAAAAGTGGTGTTGAACAATTCGCAAGACAGAAGGCACTTCGAAAGTGTGCAATATGTGAAATATTTACAAATCATGATAAGTGAAACCATTATAAAGTTTTAGGATTGTAAAGGCCTGAAGCTTCATAATTTCATTTCTCTTTTTGAGAAACGGTTACTTGGGCAGTGTTACTGTATGCTTTTGCTCTATTTCTGTATTTACATGCATGTAACTGTATGTTAACAAAATCCTTTTGAATTGTGAAACTTCTTTGTATGGATTATTGTGAATTTGCAGGCTTCCCGTCCGCAGTATTAAACTGCGGATGCTAAATGTATGAAAATAGGACCCGTTCGCAGTATTAAAATGCGGACTCTAGATGGTAAAAGAAGAAGGGAAACAACGTCATTTTTTAGAAAGTCTCATCCGCAATATTAAACTGCGGACGATATATCAATTATTTAATAAGAAATGTGCTGTTAGGATGGGTTAATTATTTTGTTCTTTTATGCAAACCATATAAGTGCGCCATCACAACATGTTGAGATTATTCGGAATATCTCAATATGTTGTGATAGCACTCCAGGGTTTGCATAAAATATTTAAACAATTGACCCATCTTGGCAGCACATTTCCTGTAAAATAATTGAAACTGCACATTTTGAAACTTCTCTATATAGATTTCTCCATATGGATTTCTTGTTAGATTTTAAAGCTCAAAATCATCTATTTCTCTTTCATATTGTTAGCCCAATAACATGAATTTTTACCACACTTCCATGCAATGATACCAATATGAAAGAAGAAATAGAAAATTATGGAGTCTAAATTCGAACTAAGTCATGCTTTGAACTATGGAGTTTGTTGTATTTATAATAGAGACCTAGCATCCGCAGTATTAAATTGCGGACGGGACTTATGAGTTTCCTGGTGAGTCCGCAGTTTAATAATGCGGACGGTATTTAATTTTCAAAAGTAGGGGTATTTCGGTCATATGTCCCATTCGCAATATTAAACTGTGAAATACTGAAAATTAAACTGCAGACAGGAGCAATATAGGTCGTTAGATATTCGAATGGACGATCGAGATTTATTATAAGGATAGACACTTTTTTACAACGCTGTCAATGGATCAGTATATATATATATATATATATATATATATATATATATATATATATATATATATATATATATATAACATGCCTCTGACACTACTTCTGTAACTTGAAAAAAAGAATAAGATAATTTGTTTACTTAGAATAGTAGATGATCTTTTTTTTAGAATAGAGTGACTATTAGTTTTTGTGTTTAAATTAATTTCATGCACTTTAAGATAAGAAGTAGTTGTATATTAAAATTATATTCTGCTCCATAAAAAAGTGTTTATTTGTTACAAAAAAAATAATTATAAAAAAGTACTGTCAGCTTATTATATTCATATCGTGGATATGTATCTTTGTTTGTTGAGATTCAATGGAATTTGTAAATCTAAAATCTAATAACAGGAGTAATTGATTTCCTTCACATTTTTTATGTACGTGGGAATGTCAAAAATTAAGTACTTCATATTTCATGTTACTTTTTTATTTATGTTTAACATGTAAAATTATTTGATGTTGGATACTTAGCTTTGGTGAAGTATCATATTTTATGAAGTAAATTAACCACTGGAATTGATACTAGAATTATGATTATTCCAAATAAATGATATATTTTATTAGCACAAAGAAAACTTGACTTTATTACATGATGGAGAGTTAAATATATTGGATTAACAAAGTCTTAAAGATAGATTTTACACAAGTTATATAGCTAGTGGAGTTAATTTCTGTACATTTGTTATCAAATGTTGACAACCCTTTCTGCTTGTATAATGTTATATTGTATTGTGGCCCCTAATTATAGTTTAATATTGTCTTGAAGGTCAGTTAATGCTCAACAGTTGCTTCACAATAAAATTACATCATGAATGTCAATTTTCTAAGGATGAGACTGAATACATAAGAGGCAAAGTGACTTATATTGATTATTGCAACTTTGAGACTACAACAATGACTACCTTGAATCATATGGCTTACTTGTTGGGCACAAAGGGATCTTTAGTTTTTACCACAAACAACCACCAACTTATCAAATGGACTGTTTACAAACTGATGAAGATATTTTTGGTCTTACAAATTTTATTCCTGAAAATTATGAAGTTGAAATTTATTTGAAGACTTTCGAGATATTATATGTAATAACTGGGACACAACAAAGTCGGCTAACACAAACCTCATTTGGGAATGAAGATGTGATATATCTTAATAAGGGCTTGAGGGATATCAATAAAGATGAATATGAGTATGCTAATAATGAATTTGATGATAGTGAAGACAAAAATTGTGAGTTTCAAAATGAAGAGGTAGATTATAAAGATGGTGAGTTTGAATATGAATATCCAAAAAATACAAAGAATGTAGAAATTCCAAAAATGAAGATTAAAAACTTAACTATACAGAAGATGAACATGACGATAGTGATGCTTCATATATATAGTTGGATGATAGCAATTTTGAAAATGATGATAAAATCTATGATGTTCATGTTACCAAAGGATTTGAAGTTGATGGGACTGAGAGACCTGGAAAAGGAAAAAACCATTGATAAATGATGATGTTGTTCTTGATAGTGGCAAAAAATTTGGAAGTGTCAATAAGCAGCAAGATGATGGTGTGAAGACTAATAGCAGGAAAAGAAAAGCAGGATTAGGAAACTATGTTGGGGTGTTGGGGTTGATACTTGTGATGAACCAGTGTATATCTCATATGAGATGCCACTATACAGGGACAATGATGATGAATATCCTCCATATCCAGTTTATGATCCAAAGATACACATGTTAATTCCTAAATAACCAAAATTTGAGGTAGGGATGTTTTTCAAAGATAACAAAGCATTCAAGGAAGTTGTGAAGTGGCATTTAATTGTCATCAGAAAAACATTTAAATTGATAAAAAATGAGAAATTCAGAATCAGATTTAGATGTCAACCTGCTTCAGGCTGTCCTTAGAGGATATTTGCATTGCAATACAAAGCTGGGGAATATTACTAATTATAATTATATTTACCATTGTTTTCACTTGCTTGTCCTTGATTACCATTTTAAATGAATTCGTGTAGATTCCAAATGAGCCACCACAGCGACCATGCACCAACGAGGGTGTATAATTTGAATCCAAATGAGTCATCATCTGCTACATCTAAGCAAGTAATGTCATTTTATTATTACATTGTATTTTTAAAAAAAAATTGAATTTCATCTCTAATGTATATTCACATAACTTGATGTATAGTTTCCGGGAATAGAGAACCAAAAAGCAATAATTGAATGTTGCAAGGAAGTGGTGATTAAGGGCTGCAAGAAGACAATAAAAAAATAGTTTATTGTGTTTTTGGTATTCATTAAGGAATAGTTCAAATATTTGACTAATTGTTTTGGGTATTAATTGACAACATTTTCCATCATGAAATTATTGTTGGTATCAATAGTTTAAGTTATTTAAAGTGATAGGTAACACTTGTGGTTTGTTTATGAAACAATGTGTCCTATGTCAAAACTTTGATTAGTTGTTGCCTTGAGGTTTATATTTTATAATTCAAAACATATCATTCTTCAATTTCTTAATGTGGTAAATGGTCGAAACATCCTGTTTGCTGTTTGCGGGTGCAAGACATAGAGAGACACTTTCCGAACCGGTTACTGTCACATAGGGATATATTTTGGATATGATTAATTCTCATCACTTCCACTGGTATTAGTTGAGGTTTTGATTTATTTTCTTTTGTTCCTAGATGAATGTAATCAACAATTTAATGCTTTTGATTTTGGTTTTGTAGTGTGTGTTGAGTTTATTTAGCAGTAACGAGATTTTGTACACGCTTGATTTTTGGGTTTCTCTTTCTTAAAGTGATCTGTCCACGGTACACAGAGCTCTATTAGGTGAAAATGAAAATTAGACACAAGTGTATTTAAATTTCACCATTTTGTATTTTGACCCACAATGGAGGGTAAAAATATAAATAGATAAAATTCAAATATACTCATGTTCAATTTTCATGTCCACCTAGAGTTTTTACGGTACACCACATGAATTTGGTTGACTTAAAAGATCATTTCCTTGTAATTTCCCCCAACTTAGTTGTTTCTCTAGGGTATCTAGACATGTGGCAATTGGTGCTATTGAAGTTTACTGCTCAAATTGGAGGTTATGTGGATTATATTTTTCATAAAATGTTTGATATTTTGTGGTTAAAATAATACATTAGCTTGAATTAATATAAGTATAGGATATTAGTAAGTCTATGTCTGTTGCCATTGCATGATTCAGTATCACTATTCCTCTCTTTTGTTTGTCGTTGGTGGATGTTATTATTGTATTGTGTTTTTTATTTTCTAGATATCATCTCCTTTTGTCAGCTCATTCAAAGATAAACTAAAAAGATTATTAAAATTGATTGAAATTTAATTTGTGGACACCCTTTGCTACAAAAACTGGAGAAAAAAATGTGTAAAAAGAAAAGATGTAAATCTGTTAACTTTTATTAAAGTTCTTAGCATTACGTTGATTTCTGACTTCCCAATCCTAAAAAATATTGTAAAGAAGAAACAGAAAAATGTGGAGCCTCTAGCGACTTATTTAGGCAATAACTCGTGTCAAAGCTTACAATAAGACTAGGGTTCATTTTGGAGGGAAAATTGCGTCTTTCCTCTCATTTCCTTTTCCGTTCTTATCATGTCCATTATGTCTCGAGCTCAGTTAACTCTGTTAAATGGTTTAACAGAAAAAGGATAGAGGAACACTTTTATATAATTAACGCATTTATGAGGAATAATTGTGTTAAAAAAAGTTAGGGAACAGTTTTAGCAAAAATATGACAAATAGAATGGTCAAATTTACAATTTAGTCTGACTGCCATAGTTTTTTTTTTCCTTTTTTTTTAAGCCAAACGACGTCGGTTTTGAAACACTTGTATACTACTTATATTAGTAGTGGAGTATTTCCCTTTTGCACATAAAAGAATAATAAAATATATTAATTTGATAATATTCAATTTGACAACAAAAGTCAATATAGAATTTTTATTATGGGACAGAGGGAGTACTTATTACTTCCTCCGTTTTTTTATTTACCTCTTTTTAAAGAGTGAAAGTTATTCACTTTTATTTATCATTTATAAATTTCAAGAAAACATTAATGAATTAGTTTATTTTATTATCCCTACATTAGATATTAATTTGTTTATTTTTCGTCTTTTCTATTGAATTTTTTTAAGGACTATCGACGTCGGGGATTTTTTTTTTTTGGAATTCCTCTTTTAGTCTTTCTTACCCTTTATGTTTTCTATGTGTTGAATTTCGTTTGAAATAGCGAGTTTAAAAAGAGTCCGACACAAAACATCGACGATTTTTAAAAATTCAGAGTCGTAAGTTGGTAAAAGTGAAATGGTTGTACCAATTCAACCGAATTTGAAAAGGTTTTGCAAAAGGCCCAATTATTGGACTATGTTTAACAGGCCTCGAAAACCGAGATTCATAAAGTTCGGGGGCTTGATTAAGCGGGGTGAAGGTGTTAGGCACCCCCCGACTTCCATAAAAATACGGTTACCACATCTTTTCAATTCCTTAATTTATTTGAAGTGTGTTTTTGTGTTTATTGGGCTTAACTGCTTTATTTGAAAGTAGTGTTATATCTTGTTTGCACCTATATACAAAGGGTTTAATTTGTATAAAAATCTAATTTTAAGCAAAATATACAAAAATAATGTTTTGAAAACAGGTTTTCACACCCTTATGCTCACATAGTAATTGAGGCATTTAATACTTCTATTTTATTCAGTATTCGGCTTGTTTTGATTTTATTCTCGAGATGCGAAGTATCTTCCACAAAATAATATACATATAAGTGTCGGGCTCTTTATGGGCATGAAAGCCATCGAAGGATGTCCAAACACCACAAATATGATTTACAAGTTAACTGTACAACTGAAAAGAGTCTATCATGGGAACCAGATCTAGATCCATCAACTGGATCTTAAATTCCATTGCTCCTAGGCTCACATAATATCATATGAATATCATGCATAACGAGGATACTAAAATAAAACAGATATTTAATCTAAACGACGCAAAACAAATGATTCATCAATTAAATCCCTGCCTGCGCGTAGCCAAGCTTCCCGTTCCCTTTAGATACAGATCTAGGGTCACGTGGTTACTTAATATTTACAAAACAAAACTAGAAAGAAAACTATATTTAAATAAATCTTAGTCATTATAGCTCAACGGTTCTAGTTTTACAACGTTTGAACCGGTTAAAAGTTAGATATGGCTAGATTTAGATAAATCTAATCAACAGATTCAAAAATTACAGATTTACATTAAATGAACAGTTAAAACAGATATTTAATCACAGTAAACAATTAATATATATAGGCACTATTAAACAGTATAATTCGAGTTTGAATCAACAGGTCGTGGATATATATACTGTTCAATTCATATATATATATATATATATATATATATATATATATATATATTGTAAGACCCCAACTTTTATGAATATAAATGAATTTTCTATAAATATCATTTTTGAATATTATGGAGTGAATTTGATATAATATTATATTTATAAATTTTGCAAAGTACACAAGTTGTTATATTATATTCGATTGGTCGGTGAATATTCGTTTTAACAGGGAATATTTGTACGACGGCGCAATCATTAGTGGACCCCACAATAGAATTATTATCAGAATGAGAAAACGACAAAAATATCTTTTTATAAAAATAACGGCGGAAGTTTTACCGTTAAACTGTTAAAATACCCGGTGTGAAAAGTACAGTAATACGCGTGGTTGCATAGTAGCACACAGTATTAATTATTGATGCTTACGTGAGAAGTCACTCAGTTATATTCAATTATTGCTACAGTAATTGCTGCATAGTATCTCATGTTATTTGAATCAATTATTGTTGATATTTTATATATTATTAAATCAATAATTGAGACGATACAGTTATTCATATTATTATTTGTAATATTGATGATGTCTAGAAAGTTCTATCGAGGAGAGGTTTGGTCACCTAATTGCGCGCCAATAGGGAGAAATTCTTATCGGAAAGTCCCCTCTTTCGTGGGAACGATCTGGTTGTTAAATATTGCGAATAATAATAGTGATGAATAAAGGTTGTTAAAAATATTGAGGGAATTTTTATGAAATTTATAAATTTTGCTCATTATTTGGACCCCCCCTACTTGCCAATTTTTTAAAATAATCGGTAGAAAATTATTCAATATATTTTATATAATAAGAGTGGGGCCACATGTGGGGCCCATATGTGGGGCCCACGTGTGTATTATGGAAACTGAAAAGGCTGGGAATCACAGGTAGAAGAAAGAAAGAAAAAGGACGGAGTGTATTATAGGTAATGTGTATATATATATATATATATATATATATATATATATATATATATATATATATATATATAATGTCACTTTTGGTGGGAGGAATCAAAAGTCAGTGAGGGAGTATAAGAAATTGTCACGGGGGAGTACGAAATGATTATTATATATTATATATATTATAATAAATTTTGTTTTATTAGATTATAAATAGAATATATTATATTTTATTTAAAGTTTTTTGTTTTATTAGTGTAAGACCCCGAATTTTATGAAATAAAAGTATTCAATTTTTCTTATAATTACTATTCAGTAAATGGTTAAATTGATAAAAGTTTAAAGTTATGAGTGAAATGTGATTTTTTTTCAAAATAAGCAAGTGGTTATAAAATAATCATTGTTGTCGGGGAATATTCGTTTGGTCGTGGAATATTCTTTCTGTCGGGGAATATTTGTACGACGGCGCAGCCATTTGTGGGCCCCATAACAAAATAACTGTCGGGTGAAAAAAATGACAAATTTGAGTTTTTACAAATAACGGCGTAGTTGTTACCGTTAACACTGTTGGAATAGCCGGTGGTTAAAATACAGTAATACGCGTTATTGCACAGTAGCACACGGTATTGCATAGTATTTTTGAAATTATTGATTCTTACGTAAGAAGGCACTACTCAATAATTGTTACAGTAATTACTGTTCAATATTTTATTTTATTGATTCAATAATTGCTACGTTGAAATTTTATATTATTGTTGTGCAATAATTGTCACTGCACAGTATTTCTCCATTATCAGATCAATAATTCATATTATTTAAATAATATTATTAGATAGCATTATTGACAATGTCTAGAAAGTTCTGTCTAAGGAGAGGTTTGGTCATCTAATTGCGCGCCAGTAAGGAGAAATTCTTATTGGAAAGCCCCCTCTTTCCTGGGAACGGCCTGGTTGTCATAAATGTGATTCTGTAATATTATTTGTGAATAATTAATTATTGATTTATATGATAAGAAAATATTTATTTTATGTGGATATAAATGAGGGATATATTTTTGTGGTTAAAAATGAAGGAGTTAATGTTGAGGTTTTTATCAGTATTTTTGTCGGAATGGAGGTATTAAAAATCAGGGTTTTTGAGATATTTTGCGGGGGTTATAATTTTTAATCCGACCGTTGGATCGTGGTAATTTTTGGATATGTTATACATATATAAGTTGAGTATATGTCCACAAATTTTGAACCGTTAAAAATGAACGTATGATTTATTATGAATTTTACGAGATGACTGGTTCAGAAATTGTTGAATTTTTGGAGTTTATCATTTTGGTGGAAAATTCTAGAATTGGTGGGCCCCACTTGTGGTTGGTGAAGAAATGTGCTGAATTATATTTCAAATGTGGTGGGTGGGAATAGTAGCAGGTAAAGCCATCAGGTTGCAGGTCAAACCTACCAAAATTTTCCTATAAATAGAGGGCTAAGTTAGAATTGAAAATCACACCAGAAACATAAGCTTTCTCTCTTTCTCTCTCTATATTATGAAGCATATTTTGTGAGTTTTTAGATACTTGGTGAGTTGCTATTCATCAGTGCAAGTTTCCTTCAGCATCATATCCGATATCCAGTCAGAAGTACTGCTCTTTTGAGGTAAGGGATTGTAAGGGATTGTAAGGGATAGTAAGGGATATTAAGGGATTTTAAGGGTTGTTATGATTTTCAGTTTCGTAATTTTTCTGATCTTCAAAAATTCTGGAAAAATTTGAAATGATATTTTGATGAGTTTTCTTGATTGTGTCCAAAAATGGTGATTTTTGGATGTATAGATTGAGAGTTATGAATTTTATGAGAAAAGACTATTTTAAAAGTAACAGCTTATAATTTCTTGTGGTTAACTCCAAAATTGATGAAATTTTTATTGGGAGTACATGTATATGATAGAAGTATACTCTGTAAATTTTAGAATTTTTGGACAAAAGTATAATTTTTGATAAATGTCTAAATATTCGGCTATTTTGGCCATATGAAAAATAGTAAATGACTTTTAAAAATTCTGAGAAAAATATATGTTCACTATGGGACTATATTATGCTAAATCTCAGAAAAGAAATATTTTTGGAACTGATTTGGTATTTTTCATGAAAATGGTCTAGTTATGAGTAAATGAATTAAATATGTTTTGTGAAGTAAGAAAATTGAAAAATAGGATTTTATGGCTTGAGAATCCTATATGAGGTATATGCAGATTTTTGATGAGGGTTTTGGTTATTGATGATGAAATTGTAAGAGTTGGCATTTTATGATGATTAAATGCATTAATTAGTAAAGTGTAAACAATTTAAATAAATTGTTTATAAATTTAAGTAATGTTATTCTTTCAATATCATTATACCGAAATATTGGTATGAATTTTATTGTAGAATTTCTATCTTTTGTGTCGGGGTTACTATTCATGAGTTACGAATATTACTCTTGAGATTAAAACTATATGTTGATCATATTATTTTTATCATCATATATAACATTTTTATAACCCTGATGTTGAAATTCTCTTTCACTGGAGTGTAAAGATGGGTAGATTATTGGTATGATCATGACTAGGGTTCTCTTTGGCCTGTAGTGCAAAGTTGAATTGTGACTGGTATGATCATGACCATTGAATTTATAATTGAATATCTTAAGCTTAAGTGCAAAGGTGAATTGATCAACATGGTTATAATTATTGTTTATATAAATTCTGAAATGATTATATATTTCTTTGAGATATGAATATATTTGGCCTGTAGTGCAAATATGAATTGTTGATGAATATCTTTGGCATGTAGTGCAAAGATGGCATGTTGATGAATATCTTTGGCCTGTAGTGCAAAGATGAACTGTTGTTGAATATCTTTGGCCCGTAGTGCAAAGATGGTTTGTTGATGAATATCTTTGGCCCGTAGTGCAAAGATGAATTTGTTAGTATGATTATAAACAGGAATTGTGATTTGGTATAACCATGATCTTTGATGTTTCAGGTAAAGACAGGTGATGAAAATATTCTTCGTCCTGGGTGCGAAGAAAAATTTATAGTCACAATTATGATTATGAGTTATTCATATGATTGTGGAAAGGAACTGTTGAGTGATGTTACATGGATAAAATATTGTTGGTGGATTTTTAACATGGAGAAGATAATAGACTTTATAGTCTATTTGACTCTTCTAATGGATTGCTCGTTCCGCTGCAACTATGGTTGAAATTTTTATCATTTACCATATGTTCTAAATCTCTGATTTATTATTGATGAAGGCTATTGATAATTTAATTATCTTTAGTCATGATATTCTTTACTGAGCTAGTTGTGCTCACCCTTTTGCTTCACAATTCCTTTCAGGTAATAAGAGTGTAGCTGGGTCGAGCGAGGGTAACGGGAAAATAGAACGGTGGTCTCTAGCTGTGGATGTTCTCCCAAAGCAGTATAGAAAAGTTCATTTAGTAGTTTTATTTGGTGAATCCAATAGGGTAAGGTGTACCCAACGTTGGAAGGGTGTTTTGCCACTATCATACAAGATGTCTAACGACATACAACCTCGTGTCATCATAAGACAGGGATGTGCTCATCCACTTGCTGAGTATATCTATGGGCACTACCTATATAATCTTGGTGTTTGTTTGAAGTATAATTCTCAATTAGAGACAGTGGAGATAATGATAAGTCAAGAGAAGACTCACCATTGGGAAGAATATGATAGTAATCTTCTCGTTTTTCTTTGGGGTCTATTGGGTCAACCAAGGATAATTCTGTGGCCATATGATATCTATCATAACCTAGACGCGTGGCCTCCCATGTACGAAGGTTTCCTTGAGCACTTCCCAAAGATTCTAATTTCTAAAACAGTTTTTGACTATACCTTTATGTAAGGTGTTATTGTGAGGTGATGTCCACGGTTGGAACATGAGTCACATTTGGTATATATTTGTATCCAAACTCACAGCATATGTGTTGTTGTATTTTGCACGACAATTGTTGTAATAAAGTTGTAGTTATTTTCTATACCATGTATTTGGCGACTCAGAATAGGTTGGATGGAATGGACCTATTTTGGGGTTGTTACATTTGGTATCAGAGCTTAGGGATATGATCTCTGGCGGAGATCGGGAAATAGAACTAGGAGGGGAGAGATGAGTAAATCCTTCGCTAGTGTGTCCTACCTAAGCTTATTTGTTGGTCAGTCATAATATTGGGATATTATGTGATATGTTAATTTGTTAAATTAACCCTTGTTTTGAAGCTGTATTCTAGAATGATATTTGAAATACAGGAGATGAGCAATGGAGAAATTATGATGACAGGGAAGATGAAATCTGAAATGAAAGGAAGGTATTCTCAACTTTTGAAATACCAGGTACGTAAATTTCGGGGACGAAATTTCATAAGGAGGGGAGATTGTAAGACCCCGAATTTTATGAAATAAAAGTATTCAATTTTTCTTATAATTACTATTCAATAAATGGTTAAATTGATAAAAGTTTAAAGTTATGAGTGAAATATATTTTTTTTTCAAAATAAGCAAGTGGTTATAAAATAATCATTGTTGTCGGGGAATATTCGTTTGGTCGTGGAATATTCTTTCTGTCGGAGAATATTCGTACGACGGCGCAGCCATTTGTGGGCCCCATAACAAAATAACTGTCGGGTGAAAAAAACGACAAATTTGAGTTTTTACAAATAACGGCGTAGTTGTTACCGTTAACACTGTTAGAATACCCGGTGGTTAAAATACAGTAATACGCGTTATTGCACAGTAGCACACGGTATTGCATAGTATTTTTGAAATTATTGATTCTTACGTAAGAAGACACTACTCAATAATTGTTACAGTAATTACTGTTCAATATTTTATTTTATTGATTCAATAATTGCTACGTTGAAATTTTATATTATTGTTGTTCAATAATTGTTGCTGCACAGTATTTTCCATTATCAGATCAATAATTCATATTATTTGAATAATATTATTAGATAGCATTATTGGCAATGTCTAGAAAGTTCTGTCTAAGGAGAGGTTTGGTCATCTAATTGCGCGCCAGTAAGGAGAAATTCTTATTGGAAAGCCCCCTCTTTCCTGGGAACGGCCTGGTTGTCATAAATGTGATTCTGTAATATTATTTGTGAATAATTAATTATTGATTCATATGATAAGAAAATATTTATTTTATGTGGATATAAATGAGGGATATATTTTTGTGGTTAAAAATGAAGGAGTTAATGTTGAGGTTTTTATCAGTATTTTTGTCGGAATGGAGGTATTAAAAATCAGGGTTTTTGAGATATTTTGCGGGGGTTATAATTTTTAATCCGACCGTTGGATCGTGGTAATTTTTGGATATGTTATACATATATAAGTTGAGTATATGTCCACAAATTTTGAACCGTTAAAAATGAACGTATGATTTATTATGAATTTTACGAGATGACTGGTTCAGAAATTGTTGAATTTTCGGAGTTTATCATTTTGGTGGAAAATTCTAGAATTGGTGGGCCCCACTTGTGGTTGGTGAAGAAATGTGCTGAATTATATTTCAAATGTGGTGGGTGGGAATAGTAGCAGGTAAAGCCATCAGGTTGCAGGTCAAACCTACCAAAATTTTCCTATAAATAGAGGGCTAAGTTAGAATTGAAAATCACACCAGAAACATAAGCTTTCTCTCTTTCTCTCTCTATATTATGAAGCATATTTTGTGAGTTTTTAGATACTTGGTGAGTTGCTATTCATCAGTGCAAGTTTCCTTCAGCATCATATCCGATATCCAGTCAGAAGTACTGCTCTTTTGAGGTAAGGGATTGTAAGGGATAGTAAGGGATATTAAGGGATTTTAAGGGTTGTTATGATTTTCAGTTTCGTAATTTTTCTGATCTTCAAAAATTCTGGAAAAATTTGAAATGATATTTTGATGAGTTTTCTTGATTGTGTCCAAAAATGGTGATTTTTGGATGTATAGATTGAGAGTTATGAATTTTATGAGAAAAGACTATTTTAAAAGTAACAGCTTATAATTCTTGTGGTTAACTCCAAAATTGATGAAATTTTTATTGGGAGTACATGTATATGATAGAAGTATACTCTGTAAATTTCAGAATTTTTGGACAAAAGTACAATTTTTGATAAATGTCTAAATATTCGGCTGTTTTGGCCATATGAAAAATAGTAAATGACTTTTAAAAATTCTGAGAAAAATATATGTTCACTATGGGACTATATTATGCTAAATCTCAGAAAAGAAATATTTTTGGAACTGATTTGGTATTTTTCATGAAAATGGTCTAGTTATGAGTAAATGAATTAAATATGTTTTGTGAAGTAAGAAAATTGAAAAATAGGATTTTATGGCTTGAGAATCCTATATGAGGTATATGCAGATTTTTGATGAGGGTTTTGGTTATTGATGATGAAATTGTAAGAGTTGGCATTTTATGATGATTAAATGCATTAATTAGTAAAGTGTAAACAATTAAAATAAATTGTTTATAAATTTAAGTAATGTTATTCTTTCAATATCATTATACCGAAATATTGGTATGAATTTTATTGTAGAATTTCTATCTTTTGTGTCGGGGTTACTATTCACGAGTTACGAATATTACTCTTGAGATTAAAACTATATGTTGATCATATTATTTTTATCATCATATATAACATTTTTATAACCCTGATGTTGAAATTCTCTTTCACTGGAGTGTAAAGATGGGTAGATTATTGGTATGATCATGACTAGGGTTCTCTTTGGCCTGTAGTGCAAAGTTGAATTGTGACTGGTATGATCATGACCATTGAATTTATAATTGAATATCTTAAGCTTAAGTGCAAAGGTGAATTGATCAACATGGTTATAATTATTGTTTATATAAATTCTGAAATGATTATATATTTCTTTGAGATATGAATATATTTGGCCTGTAGTGCAAATATGAATTGTTGATGAATATCTTTGGCATGTAGTGCAAAGATGGCATGTTGATGAATATCTTTGGCCTGTAGTGCAAAGATGAACTGTTGTTGAATATCTTTGGCCCGTAGTGCAAAGATGGTTTGTTGATGAATATCTTTGGCCCGTAGTGCAAAGATGGATTTGTTAGTATGATTATAAACAGGAATTGTGATTTGGTATAACCATGATCTTTGATGTTTCAGGTAAAGACAGGTGATGAAAATATTCTTCGTCCTGGGTGCGAAGAAAAATTTATAGTCACAATTATGATTATGAGTTATTCATATGATTGTGGAAAGGAACTGTTGAGTGATGTTACATGGATAAAATATTGTTGGTGGATTTTTAACATGGAGAAGATAATAGACTTTATAGTCTATTTGACTCTTCTAATGGATTGCTCGTTCCGCTGCAACTATGGTTGAAATTTTTATCATTTACCATATGTTCTAAATCTCTGATTTATTATTGATGAAGGCTATTGATAATTTAATTATCTTTAGTCATGATATTCTTTACTGAGCTAGTTGTGCTCACCCTTTTGCTTCACAATTCCTTTCAGGTAATAAGAGTGTAGCTGGGTCGAGCGAGGGTAACGGGGAAATAGAACGGTGGTCTCTAGCTGTGGATGTTCTCCCAAAGCAGTATAGAAAAGTTCATTTAGTAGTTTTATTTGGTGAATCCAATAGGGTAAGGTGTACCCAACGTTGGAAGGGTGGTTTGCCACTATCATACAAGATGTCTAACGACATACAACCTCGTGTCATCATAAGACAGGGATGTGCTCATCCACTTGCTGAGTATATCTATGGGCACTACCTATATAATCTTGGTGTTTGTTTGAAGTATAATTCTCAATTAGAGACAGTGGAGATAATGATAAGTCAAGAGAAGACTCACCATTGGGAAGAATATGATAGTAATCTTCTCGTTTTTCTTTGGGGTCTATTGGGTCAACCAAGGATAATTCTGTGGCCATATGATATCTATCATAACCTAGACGCGTGGCCTCCCATGTACGAAGGTTTCCTTGAGCATTTCCCAAAGATTCTAATTTCTAAAACAGTTTTTGACTATACCTTTATGTAAGGTGCCACTGTGAGGTACTGTCCACGGTTGGGACATGAGTCACATTTGGTATATAGTTGTATCCAAACTCACAGCATATGTGTTGTTGTATTTTGCACAACAATTGTTGTAATAAAGTTGTAGTTATTTTCTGTACCATGTATTTGGCGACTCAGAATAGGTTGGATGGAATGGACCTATTTTGGGGTTGTTACAATTAGAATATTTTATTGCACAGTAATGAATAGTAAAAATTAGATTTCTCGCCGAATTTTGCCCGTGAAAGTTACTGTTGGTCCGTGATTTTCTAAAAATCAAATAGTATCCTTTCCATTCTCCTATAAATAGGATGCTTCGTTAGAATTAAAAATCACACCAGAATCAGAGAATTCTTCTTCTATAATTTTGAGCGTATTTCTTTCGAGTTTTAGAAAGTTTTGAACATAAAAAACAGTAAAAGTTTTCTTTAAGAATATCCCCGCTATACCAGTTGGAATGCTCATCTTTTTAAGGTAAGGGATATTATTTTTGTTCAGTATTCGTATAAAATAATATTTTATTCCATACTCTGTAGTATGTAAGTAATATTATTTCATTTTAGATTTTGAATTCTATACTTATTTTGTTAAGTTTTGGCTTCTATACTCCATGAAATTAGTACAGTATCCTTAATATTTGCGTTTCATCCAGTATCTTTTTATGAAAATATTATTCTGAGTATTCTTGATAAGTTTTAACTTTTTCATGTCGGAGTACTATTCACGGGATTACTATTCTCGAAGTACTATTCACTCAATTACTATTCACCCGGGGTACTATTCATGATAAAAATTAATTTCTTTTCGGTCCAAATTATTTTTTATACAATATTATTCTTGAATTTTACTCTACAAAGTAGTATCATGTTGACAATTTGGACGTTTTTGAATTCTGGATAAATTAAATTATAAATCTTTAAAATTTTATCATTTGCTTTCTTTTAATTGAATTTTTATATCATTGTCATCATCCTCTTGCTTATATTATAATGAAAGTCATCTGTGGTTCGTAGTGCATAGATGGTATGATTATGACCAGTGATTATTCGGTATAATCATGACCGTAATGTTACAAATGATGTGGTAAGAGTCCGCATTGGCCCGTAGTGCATTGATGGACATTTATTGGTATTATTATGACCAGAGATTATTCGGTATAATCATGACCATTGATGAAAACACAAATATCCTTGGTCCGTAGTGCATGGATAATTTGTGGTCGTGATACTAATGAATATCATTGGCCGTAGTGCAGGGATGATTCGATGATGTGGGTTATTTATTAAGCTGAGTCTCAGCGATAAAACTTTTGATAAACTTTTTAAATCATAGAAGATAGTAGATATCATGCTCTACTTGACTCTTCTAATGGATTGCTTGTTCCGCTGCAGTTAACTTGATGTTTATTATATTTTATCAGTTTAACACTGTTGAAGGCTAACGATAATTTATTCTGCATTATCTTTGTCATAATATTTCATACTGGGCTAGTTGAGCTAACCATTTGCTTTCACTGTTCTCTTCAGAAAATGAGAATATAGCTGGTAGGGCTGAACAAGTAACCAAATTGGAACCGAAACCGCACCAAAAACCGCACAAACTGCACCAATCAAAACTGCACCAACGGTTCCGGCGTATGTTGCGGTTTTAAGTTAGTTGAATAACTAAATTTATGGTTCCGATTTGGTTACTAGCCAAAATCGTAGTCATAAAATCGAAATTGCACCATATGTGTGTATGTATGTATGTATGAAGGGGTGGATCGAGTACAAGGGAAGCTTATGCTCAATTTGTACCATTTTCACTAATTATGACTCCTTTTTTTTTAGCCGCAATTATGAATTAGTTACTGGTAGTCAGGTTTAACCTATATGGTTTTGTTGGATGATCATGCATGTTCCTGTGAATTGGATTACTCATTTTTTATTTTGATTTAGAAAATATTCCACAGTTTCCATGTAATGAAGAAGTTGTTGCAGAAAAAATTTACATTTTAGATAGTTTGTAGTTTTCATTGTTGTATTTGTCTACATTAATGAACTTATATCAATTTCGAAAACAGAGAGCTTATTTTATACCAATTGTTGTTTCAATTGGTTTTAGAACCGAAACCGCACCAAATGAAACCACACCGCACCAATCACAAGCGGTTTCATGTGCGGTTTTGGATTTATCAAACCGCACCTAAGCGATTTTGGGTGCGATTTCAACTTCAAACCGCACCATGCTCACCCTAATAGCTGGAACTAGTAGGAGAACGGAGTGACGGTTCAGATGGTAGCATTAGTAGTCCTCACTATTCTGTGAAATGGTGTGATAATAAAATGTAATGAGGACTTATTTTGAGTTTGAATACTGTCTAGAAGACAATATTTGTATTAAAACTCACAGTTTATGTTGTATATTTAAGTTTGTATTTGTATTTTGTACCATGTATTTGGCAACTCAAAATGGGTGATATATACCTATTTTGGGGGCGTCACATATATATTAAAGCAAGAGAAAGTTTTAAATTTGAAAAAATCTTACAATGTGCTGGAAAGAAGGCTTCAGACTGTTTTCGGAGCTTAAAAACTCAGTTTCTACCTGTTAAAATTTGATATGTTGTAGTATATATGTATACAAGTATTTAGAAAAAAGAATATTGAAGTTTGGAACACTATATGAGGGGTTAAGAGCTAAAATGGACAGAGTTTTCTCTCTTTTTCTCCTTTTTTATTCTTTTATGGCTGATGGGGGGGTCTTATTTATAGACCAAAGTAGCCACGGGTTTACCCGCGGCTGCCCGGGTGGGCCCGGGCCCCGTGGGTCCCATTTTCTCGAAGTATATGCACTCGGGTCAACGCACAGTCTACTCGAACCTTCATAACTTTCAATTCAGGAATCCGATGAAGGTGTGTTATACCTTTCCTGAAAGCCCTTGACGAGAGCTACACAATGACATGGAATTTGACATTTTTTGAATCCTGAAAGATGGGTCTATGACCAGATCTTCGAGTCTTCGCAGTCCATCTGTTGAGTTGTCTTGTTCTGTTTTCACTCAGGATTTATGTTATGGTTTTGCATGACTTCTTTTGCAGTGATTTGGGATGAATTGACGTTGAGTTGGCACAATTACTATTTTACCCATCACGGGTTGGTTCCGGGCTTGATGTAGTTGTAGCATTCTTTTCTTAGGATTGTCTCTGAGATTGGACTGCTATTAACCTTTGACAGTCCTTAGGGTTGTCTCTGAGGTTGGTTTGATCTCTCGGGGTTGTCTCCGGAGTTTGTTTTGATCTCTCGGGGTTGTCACAGGGGTTTGACTTGATCTCCCGAGGTTGTTACCAGGGCTGGATTTGATCTTCCGGGGTTGTCACCGGGGTTTGACTTGATCTTTCAGGGTTATCACCGGGGTTTGATTTGATCTCCCATGGTTGTCACGGGGGTTTGACTTGATCTCTCGGGTTTGTCACCGGGGTTTAATTTAATCTTGACTTCCAGGGTTGTCTTTGGAAGACAACAAACGATTCTTCCCTCCTGCATGGTTAGTAATAGAAACGCAAAATTTTGAGTGTCTACAAGGACAATATTGGGATTTTATACATATTTTAATCTATCAGTCAAAAATATTAATTGCATTTCTTAATTTTTGTATTTTCTCCCAAAATGTCAATTAAAAAGACAGATGGAATAGTTATTACTCTAACAATAATATTTTTAAGAAACTGATATTTTCACAGAAGCATCTCACACATGGTTATAGATCTCACTCACTATTTATATGACATAAGCCTCTCTCACATGGTTGTGGATCTCATTCACTATTCATATGAGACAAATCATGTGAAAATATCAATTTTACATGTGGAAGAGCACTATTATTATCGATTTATCGTCTCGATAGACTTTGAAAGGAATTTTAAGGGGGAGAAAAGAAAAAAAGGCTTAAATCAATACCTTATATATAAATACAGTAAAAGCGATCCGTTCAATTAAAGGACTCAGCTTTCAATTGAACAACTCGTCGAGTCAACCCTTAATTAATTAAGAGTTAACTCGCTTATTTCTCTTCTCCCTTAAATTCAATCTCTTCGTCTTAACTCACCCATATACAGATCGTCTTGATTTGATTTTCTTTCTCTTCCACTTCCACTTCCACTTCCACTTCCACTCCCCTTCATTTCCAATCAATCCGTCTGCTATTATTCTTCCGATCAACGAAAGATGGTTGAAACAGGCTAAGCTCCATCCTTGAATCGTCCTCTACCGTCCCCTTCTTCATCTCCTCTACCTAATGACAAACGATCAACGATTGATTTTGGTTAGGGTTCATCTAAATTCTCACAAATTTCTATACGCCGATAAACAGGTGAGTCATATCCGTTAAATTTCCTTTTCCTCCTCTTCTGTAAATCCCCTCCAATTTTTGCTGAATCCTCTCTCAATTTCAACGATTCATCTGAAAACACTGAAATCTTCAAAATTTTGCAGAGATGGAGAAATGAGTTGATGGAGGTTCAGAACGACGGAGATGATCAACATCGTCATCAACAGCCCCAACAACCATCGCCAACTCCAACTCCTTCAAAACAGGGCAAGGCTTCTCCGAATCTCATGGATACCAATTCTGTTACTCAGAGTCAGTTTCTCGATCTATTTATCCTATTTTTGGTGTGTTGTTGTTGGTAATTATTGGTTTTATGAGTGGTAATGAGAAGTGGGTGTTCATTGATTTTGTGATTAATAATGTATTATTTATCTGATCAATTAATTTGAATTAAATTGGAGTTATTTGTATATTTCTACACATGTTGATGTGGGAAGATTGATTTTGCAGAGGAAGAGTTGCACAATGTTTAAAGGGGATGGATGGGGAAGATCCTGTCAGAAAAGCATTCAGTAAAATGTCCATCCAATTAAATAATTATGGATTTAATAAGTTTAAAGGGAATAAAATCTTATGAAAATGAGAAGAAAATTTTATTAGTATATTCTTCTTGGGTGAAATTTGTTGAACAGGTTGATGGAAAAAGTTGCTTCTGATAAGTGTCATAAATGAGTGTTCAAACAACCTTTAGAAAGTGAAGTAAATATTTCAAACTACTGGCAGAGTTGTTTTGATGTTGTATGAATAACTTATACAAAACCCCAATATTAATCTCAAGGGTCTCTTGATTAAGCAAGAAAATGTTAAACCTTACCTTTTTTTAGTTACTTGAGCTTCTTTTACCGCAACCAAAATTTATGAATCTATTTCCTTCAAATTTATTAATTGCAGATTCCTCCTGAATGGGCTGATCAGTTTGAGTCAGTCACCGTCATCAACAGCCCCAACAACCATCACCAACTCCAACTCCAACTCCTTCGAAGCAGGGCAAGGCTTCTCCGAATCCAGTGGATACCAATTCCATTACTTAGAGTGTGACGCCCCCAAAATTAGGTATACATCACCCATCTTGGGTCGTCAGATACAAAGTACAGAATACAAATATAACTTACTAATACAACTGTCGTGTACAATACGACAGAACATAAACTGCGAGTTTGAATACAAATATTATCTTCTAGAGAGTATTCATACTCAAAAGGAGTCCTCATTACATTTATTAACACACTATTACATAGAATAGTGAGGACTACTAACTAATACTATCATTCGAACCATCACTCCGTTCCCCGACCTGCCCCAGCTACGTTCTCATTTCCTGAAGAGAACAGTGAAAGAAAGGGTGAGCTCAACTAGCCCAGTAAGAAATATTATGACTAAGATAATGCAGAATAAATTATCATTAGCCTTCAACAATGTTAAACTGATAAAATATAATAGACATCAAGTTTAACTGTAGCGGAACAAGCAATCCATTAAAAGAGTCAAGTAGAAAATAAACTCTACTATCTTTTATGATTTAAAAGGTTTTTCAACACTGTGTTCGCTGGGACTCAGCGTAATAAAATAATCCATATCATCGAATCACCCCTGCACTACGGCCAAGGATATTCGTGTATTCATTAATGGTCATGATCATGCCAACAACTGTCCATCAATGCACTACGGGCCAATGAGGACTTTTACCACATCATTTGTAATATTACGGTCATGATTATACCGAATAATCCCTGGTCATAATCATACCAAGTCCATCTATGCACTATAGGCCACAGATGACTTTCAACATTTTATAAATATGAGTATGATGACAATGATATAAGAATTCAATAAAACAAGTTCAAGAATTAATTTATCCAAGAATTAACAACGTCCAAATTGTCAACATGATACTGCTTTGTGGAGTAAAATTCAAGAATGCTTAGAAGAATATTTTCATGAAAAGATACTGGATGAAACGCAATTATCAAGGATATTCCACAAATTTCATGGAGTATAGAAGTCAAAACTTAACCAACTGAGTATAATAAAGAATGGAATAACAAAAGAAATCACCATGCATGCGATAGACCGCACAGACGGGTTATTCCAACAGAATAATAAATAATGGAACCAGGTCCGGCGTAAACGCACAGACAGGATATTCCGACAGAATAATAAATAATGGAACCAGGTCCGGTGTAAAACACACAGACAGGATGTTCCAACAGAATAATAACAAGACGGAACCAGGTCCGGTGTAAAACACACAGACAGGATATTCCAACAGAATAATAATAAAAACAGAACCAGGTCTGGTGTAAAACACACAGACAGGATGTTCCAACAGAATAATAGAAGAATGTCACCAAGTATAGGGTAGACCGCGTATACAGGTTATTCCAACAGAATAATAAGAAATGGAATAACAACAGTTCTCTTCATGAATAAGAAAGAATAACACCTCTTACCGTTTTAAAGAAGACGGAATCAGGTCCGGTGTAAAACACACAGACACGATGTTCCAACAGAATAATAACAAGACAGAACCAGGTCCGGTGTAAAACACACAGACAGGATGCTCCAACAGAATAATAATAAAAACAGAACCAGGTCCGGTGTAAAACACACAGACAGGATGTTCCAACAGAATAATAGAAGAATGTCACCAAGTATAGGGTAGACCGCGTATACAGGTTATTCCAACAGAATAATAAGAAATGGAATAACAACAGTTCTCTTCATGAATAAGAAAGAATAACACCTCTTACCGTTTTAAAGAAGAGCTGAAATAAGGAAGTAGTTAAGTAGCAGAATACTCTTCTTCTCTCTCTCTATAGTTTCTCTCTATAGTTTCTCTCTCTAGAGTTCAGTGAATTCGTAAGAAATAATGAAGGAATGAGCTGCTATTTATAGAAAAATAGAATGCATAGTAACTAATCCATGAACGGTCCAGATTGATTACTTTAATCTGACGGTCCATATTTGAAGAAAAATCTTTTCAATAAAATATAATATATTCTATTTATAGAATAACTTTAATAAAGTATTCTGTTTTATATAAAAAGATGTTTCTGTTTTATTACATTAATAATACGAATAAAACAAAACGTCATTATCGCTAAATAATTCATATTATTAACTGACAATAATGGAATCAAACTAAGTGACTTCTCACATAAGCATTAATAATCAATACCGTGTGCTACTATGCAACCACACGTATTACTGTACTTTTACTACCGAGTAGTTCAACAGTAACAATGGTAAAACTTTCGCCGTTATTTTTAATAACATATTTTTGTCGTTTTCTCAATCCGACAATAATTCCATTGTGGGGTCCACCAATGATTGTGCCGTTGTACGAATATTTCCTGTTAAAATGAATATTCTCCGACCAATCGAATATTATATAACAACTTGCGTACTTTGCAAAATTTATAAATATTACCCACAACTATAACATTATATCAAATTAACTCCATAATATTCAAAAATGATATTTATAGAAAATTCATCTTTATTTATAAAAGTTGGGGTCTTACATAGAGATCAGTTTCTCTATCTATTTATCTTAATTTTATGTTTTTCTAAACTTCATTTCATCCGAGTATTTTTTTAATTTCACCAAAAGTATTTTTCAGATAGAAAATATCTTGCATTTCTGTAGTGGTTTCTTTTTCCTTTTCTACTATCTGCTTTTAGTTTAATATGTAAAAACCTATTATGGAATTGTTATATCATTTTCTGAAAAACTTTTCATATTAGAAACATATGAAAGGTTTTTGGCTGAAGTTTGGTTGAACTTTCTTCCATGTGTATTAAATTTTTTACCTTTTCTACTTCAAATTATTTCAAAGATCTTACTCATTGGATATTTGTCTGTCTCAACTCTTTATTGAATTTTCATCTATATCTTATTAGCTTTCTAATGAACTAATTTGGTGTTTCAGATACAAACACCAATATACTACGTGTCTGCCATTTAGGTGTTGTCTTGAAGGATAGGGCACGTCACCGCTAATGTTCCACAGCCAGGGACACCAGCCTATAATGTAAAGGTTTGTTTCATCCGACAAACATTCTAATTCTTCCACCTAAAATTGAGCTCTGTGTTGATAAATTCGTTTACATTCATTTAACTATTTCTCACTTTCTCCTTTGATGATTTTATGTTGACAGAAAAATTATAGAAATAGCAATATGTTAGTTGTAGGCTCACAATGATGATGATTATTATGTTACTTTTTGTTTGTCGTCTATTTGTACATTTGCACTTAACTTTTATTTACCCAATTAGTAGTAGATTCTAATTTAGTTTTGGGGGATCTATCTTCTTGTGAGCTTTATAATTCTACACAACTAATAAATTACTTTTCTCAGCTTATATGAGGAAGATGAGCTGAGTCATTCCTTCTTTTTCTTTTTCTTTTCTCTTTTTTTTTAGATTCTTCCTTCTCTTTATGGAGCTGTCTTTATCGCTGGTAGGAAGGTCATGTAGACAAGTGATTTTTGTGCTCGAGGGATATGAATTGATTTGAATCAGTTAGCTAAGCGATGCTAAGTTCTGAGTTCTTTGTATGAGGTTAGATGGTTGTAGCAGTACATAAATGGTGGCTCAATACTGAATGGTGTTAGTGCACAATCACAGTTGAGGTGATAATTGTTTTTGAATTAAGAAAGGAAGTTAACCATATATTTAACTTTCCTGGAATTTTAAGATTTAATGACCATTGGTAGGAATAATTGTTTGCGTAAACCATTGTCTTAATGAATTCTTCATAGTTGTTCAAAGGCATATATTTTGCTTTCTTTTTTACTAATTGTACTCTTTAATTCAAAATGTTTGATGTATTTTTATATCAATACAGACTATAAGAAATCAAGTCCTTGCTCATGGGTGGCATCATACAGTAACAGTGTTAAATGGACGAGACTTAGGAAGAATGATATTACAAGAAGTCAAAAAAACAAAAGGAGAACAGGTGATTAAAAATGCTATTTAAATTTTAAATTCAATTTTATAATTTGTTTGAAGCTTCATCCCCGTAATTTCTTATGACAATTTCTTTTGAAAAAACTTATACTACTTTACTGCAAAAGTGTCATTTGAAAAAAAGACGGAAGATATTAAAGTGGTAAATTCCTATTAACCCATCAATTTATGTTCATTGCTCCTTTTATCCTATTTTTCAAATATTTATATGTTATTTTTCATGTGTAGTTTTTCAAGCATAGTCAGCGATGGCCCCAAAAAAACAAAATTGAATAGTACAACTCATTTTGTAAAAATGCAACAAGGTATAAAATGACTTTTATTAGTCTACCAACTTCAACATAATCATTCTGTAAGATACTTTGACTATTTGCAGGTGTATTGCCAAATCTGCGTGTAAATATTTGGAGTAGTCAATTTTCATTTGGCACCCAAACACACCTTAGCAGAGCAATTACTGTAAGTGCTCGAATATGGTGTGTTGTACGACAATGGTGGCCAGTCTCTTGGTTTAAGACTACTGTAATTTACCTTTCTCTTTGATTTTTGAGGTATTAAAATGTGTTCTTTTTCTTTGTGGAACCAAAAATCTGAATTAATGGGGTTAATTTTACTGGGGTTTTCAGCTTTGAAGTATTATTCAATTTTTTTTTCTGCTATACGTCTGTATGGGCATTTGGGTGGAATAGTTTTGTGGGGGATCGAGTTACTGAATGATTACACACATGTATACAAAATTTGCAAATAATTTATACACATAAATACCAAATTGATTAATTAGTGTTTGGTTTGCTCCATATTTCGATTTCAGAGGTGTTCCACGATCAAAGTTGTATAGTCTTTTTGTTTTTGATGTATATGTCGTGCAAAAGGAGTTCAATTCCCTCCCCCTTCTTGGTGGGCAATTTAGTACAAATATGATTACTTATAATCACACACACAGATATATATTGATAAGTTTATATTATTTAAAGTTTTTTGAAAGATTGGCTAATTCTTGGGATATGCTTATTTCAAAGTGGATTCACAATAACTATAGATGTGACGCCCTCAAAATAGGTCCATTCCACCCAACCTATTCTGAGTCGCCAAATACATGGTACAGAAAGCAACTACAACTTTATTACAACAATTGTCGTACAAAATACAACAACACATATGCTGTGAGTTTGAATACAAATATATACCAAATGTGACACATGTCCCAACCGTGGACAACACCTCACAGTAACACCTTACATAAAGGTATAGTCAAAAACTGTTTTAAAAATTAGAATCTTTGGGAAGTGCTCAAGGAAACCTTGGTACATGGGAGGCCATGCTTCTAGGTTATGATAGATATCATATGGCCACAGAATTATCCTTGGTTGACCCAATAGACCCCAAAGAAAAATTAGAAGATTGCTATCATATTCTTCCCAATGGTGAGTCTTCTCTCGACTTATCATTATCTCAACTATCTCTAATTGAGAATTATACTTCAAACAAACACCAAGATTATATAGGTAGTGCTCGTAGATATACTCGGCAAGTGGATGTGCACAACCATGTCTTATGATGACACGGGGTTGTATGTCGTTAGACATCTTGTATGATAGTGGCAAAACACCCTTCCAACGTTGGGTACACCTTACCCTATTGGATTCACCAAATAAAACTACTAAATGAACTTTTCTATACTGCTTCGGGAGAACCTCCACAGCTAGAGACCATCGTTCTATTTTTTTGTTACCCTCGCTCGACCCAGCTACACTCTTATTACCTGAAAGGAATTGTGAAGCAAAATAGTGAGCACAACTAGCTCAGTAAAGAATGTCATAACTAAAGATAATTAAATTATCAATAGCCTTCATCAGTAATAAATCAGAGATTTAGAACATATGGTAGATGATAAAACTTCTCAACCATAGTTGCAGCGGAATGAGCAATCCATTAGAAGAGTCAAATAGACTATAAAGTCAATTATCTTCTCCACGTTAAAAGTTCACCAACAATGTTTTATCCTTGTAACATCAATCAAAAATTCATGTCCACAATCACGTGTATAACTCATAATCGTAATTGTAGTTCTAAATTCCTTTTCTCATCCAGGACAAAGGTAATTTTCATCACCTGAAACATCAAAGATCATGGTTATACCAAATCACACTTCCTATTCATAATCATACTAATAACTTCATATTTGCACTACGGGCCAAAGATATTCATCAACAAGTCATCTTTGCACTACAGGCCAAAGATATTCATATCTCAAAGAAATATATAATCATTTCAGAATTTATATAAACAATAATTATAACCATGTTAATCAATTCACCTTAGCACTTAAGCTAAAGATATTCAATTATAAAGTCAATGGTCATGATCATACCAGTCAACAATTCAACTTTGCACTACTGGCCAAAGAGAACCCATAGTCATGATCATACCAATAATTTACCCATCTTTACACTCAAGTGAAAGAGAATTTCAACATCAGGGTTATAAAAATGTTATATATAATAGTAAAAAATAATATGATCAACATATAGATTTAATCTCAAGAGTAATATTCATAAATCAATTATAATTTGGTCAGAAAAAGAAACCATTTTTTTTGTGAATAGTAGCTCGTGAATAGTAACTCATGAATAGTAACTCGTGAATAGTAACTCATGAATAGTAATTCGTGAATAGTAACTCATGAATAGTAACTCCGACTCAAAAAGGTAAAAATTTTACAATAAAATTCATACCAATATTTCGGTATAATGATATTGAAAGAATAACATTTCTTTAAACTTATAAACAATTTATTTAAATTGTTTACACTTTACTAATTAATGAATTTAATCATCATAAAATGCCAACTCTTAAGATTTCATCACCAATAACCAAAACTCTCATCAAAAATCTGCATATAACTCATATATGATTCTCAAGCCATAAAATCATATTTTTCAATTTTCTTACTTCACATAACATATTTAATTCATTTACTCAAAACTAGTCTATTTTTATGAAAAATGCCAAATCAGTTCCAAAAATATTTCTTTTCTGGAATTTAGAAGAACATAGTCCCATATTGAACATATATTCTTCTCAGAATTTTTAAAATTCATTTACTATTTTTTATATTGCCAAAATCGCCGAATATTTAGACATTTATCATAAATTGTCCTTTTATCCAAAAATTTCAAAATTCACAGAGTACACTGATATTATATAGATGTACTCCCAATAAAAATTTCATAAATTTTGGAGTTAACCACAAGGAGTTATAAGCGGTTACTTTTAAAATAGTCTTTTCCCGTAAAATTCATAACTCTTAATCTATAAATCCAAAAATCACAATTTTTGGACACAATCAATAAAACTCATCAAAATATCATTTCAAATTTTTCCAAAATTTTCTGAAGGTCAAAAGAAGTACGAACTGAAAAACATAATAACCCTTAAAATCCCTTACTATCCCTTACTATCCCTTACCATCTCTTACCTCAAAATAGCAGCACTTCTGACCGGATATCGGATATAACGCTGAAGGAAACTTGCACTGATGAATAGTAACTCACCAAGTATCTAAATACTCACAAAATATACTCAATAATATAGAGAGAGAAAGAGAGAAAACTTGTTTCTGGTGTGATTTTCAATTCTAACTTATCCCTCTATTTATAGAAAATTGTTAGTACGCCGAAGCAGACTTAACCTGTAACCTGATGGCTTTACCTGCTACTATTCCCACCCACCACATTTGAATAAAAATCTCAGCACATTTCTTCACCAACCAAGAGTGGGGCCCACCAATTCTAGAATTTTCCACCAAAATGATTAACTCCGAAAATTCAACAATTTTTGAACCAGTCATCTCGTAAAATTCATAACAAATCATACGTTCATTTTTAACGGTTCAAAATTTGTGGACATATACTCAACTTATATATGTATAACATATCCAAAAATTATCACGATCCAACGGTCGGATTAAAAATTATAACCCCCGCAAAATATCTCAAAAACCTTAATTTAATTTTTAATACCTCCATTCTGATAAAAATACTGATAAAAACATCAACATTAACTCCTTCATTTTTAACCACAATAAATATATCCAACATTTAGATCCACATAAAAATAAATATTTCCTTATCATGTGAATTGTAACGACCCCAAAATAAGTCCATTCCATCCAACCCATTTTGAGTCGCCAAATACATGATACAGATAACAACTACAACTTTATTACAATAATTATCGTGTAAAATATAATAACATATATGCTGTGAGTTTGGATACAAATATATACCAACTGTGACTCATGTCCCAACCTTGGATAGCACGTCACAATGACACCTTACATAAAGGTATAGTCAAAAACTGTTTTAGAAATTAGAATCTTTGGGAAGTGCTCAAGGAAACCCTCGTATATGGGAGGCCATGCTTCTAGGTTATGATAGATATCATATGGCCACAGAATTATCATTGGTTGACCCAATAGACCCCAAAGAAAAACGATAAGTTTACTATCATATTCTTCCCAATGGTGAGTCTTCTCTTGATATATCATTATCTCCACTGTCTCTAACTGAGAATTATACTTCAAACAAATACCAAGATTATATAGGTAGTGCTCGTAGATATACTCGACAAGTAGATGTGCACAACCATGTCTTATGATGACACGAGGTTGTGTGTCGTTAGACATCTTGTATGGTAGTGGCAAAACACCCTTCTAACGTTGGGTTCGCTTCACCCTAGATGATTCACCAAATATAACTATTAAATGATGACCACCGTTCTACTCCCCTGTTACCCCCGCTCGACCCAGCTACACTCTTATTACCTGAAAGAAATTGTGAAATAGAAGGGTGAGCACAACTAGCCCAGTAAAGAATATCATGACTAAAGATAAATAAGTTATCAATAGCCTTCAACAGAATTAAATCAGAGATTTAGAACATATGGTAGATGATAAAACTTTTCAACCATAGTTGCAGCGGAACGAGCAATCCATTAGAAGAGTCAAATAGACTATAAAGTCTATTATCTTCTCTATGTTAAAAGTCCACCAACAATGTTTTATCCCTGTAACATCAATCAATAATTCCTGTCCACAATCACATGTATAACTCATAATCATATTTGTAGTTCTAAATTCTTCTTCTCATCCAGAACAAAGATAATTTTCATCACTTGTCTTTACCTGAAACATCAAAGATCATGGTTATACCAAATCACAGTTCCTGTTCATAATCATACTAATAATTTCATCTTTGCACTACGGGCCAAAGATATTCATCAACAACTCATCTTTGCACTACAGGCCAAAGATATTCTTCAACAGTTCATATTTGCACTATAGGCCAAATATATTATTATCTCAAAGAAATATATAATCATTTCAAAATTTATATAACCAATAATTATAACCACGTTGATCATTTCACCTTTGCACTTAAGTTAAAGATATTCAATTATAAATTCAATGGTCATGATCATACCAGTCAACAATTCAACTTTGCACTACTGGCCAAAGAGAACCCATAGTCATGATCGTACCAAAAATCTACCCATCTTTACACTCAAGTCAAAGAGAAATATCATCATTAGGGTTATAAAAATGTTATATATGATAAAAAAATAATATGATCAACATATAGTTTTAATCTCAAGAGTAATATTCATAAATCAACTATAATTTGGTTAGAAAAAAAAACCAATTTTGTCATGAATAGTAACTCGTGAATGGTAACCCGTGAATAGTAACTCGTGAATAGTAACTCATGAATAGTAACTCATGAATAGTAACTTGTGAATAGTAACTCATGAATAATAACTCGTGAATAGTAACTCATGAATAGTAACTCGTGAATAGTAACTCATGAATAGTAACCCCGACATGAAAAGATAAGAATTTTTACAAGAAAAATCCTACAAATATTCCGGTATAATGATATTGAAAGAAATAATATCATTGATAAAAAATAACATCCCTTACGATAATATCCCTTACGACAATATCCCTTACTATCCCTTACTATCCCTTACCTCAAAAGAGCAGTACTCCTGACTGGAATAACGCTGAACGAACATGCACCGTATAGCAACACTCAAGATATCAAAATACTCACAAGAATACACTCGATAATATAGAGAGAGAAATAGAGAGAAAACTTCAGTTTCTGGTGTGATTTTCAATTCTAACCTAAGCACCCTATTTATAGAAAAATGCTTAGAACACCAAAGCAGAAAATTAAATATAATAATAATATATTTAACAAATTTTCCTTAGCCCACCTTGACCATCTGAATTCAGCCATAACACATGTTAATGATGTCCACAAAATACAAAAAAACGTTTTTCTAAACAAAAATAATTAAAACTTCCAAAAATTAATTATTTCAGAATTTCGGAACTTCAATAATTCATAATAAATAGCCCTTTCATCAGAAAATTCGAATCTTGCGTGTTTTTATAGGAAATTCAATTCTCTACAACTTTGCAGAAGAAAGTTTTTCTAAATTTCAAACAGAAATTGACCGAAATTCACAAACGGATAATTTTACAGTCTATAATAAATTTTCGGTCAAGAATTGTGTCCACCAACACACAAAACATGTGTTAAATATTTAATCCAACAAAAATACTCTTCCTCCTCATATACTCATATATCCCACATTCATTATAAAAATATCACCGTTAATATATTATTAAAATAATATATTTAAATGAATTATTTTATCAGAAAAAGATAAAATATTAATTTTCAACAATTGTCACATTTAAAAATTTTCTCCATCTATATCCACATAAAATCAATATTTTCCTCATCATATAAATTAATAATTAATTATTCACAAATAATATTACAGAATCACAGTACCGGCAACCAGGCAATTCTCAGGAAAGAGGGGGTTTTCCAATAATGATCTCTTCCTTACTGGCGCGCAATTAGATGACCAAACCTCTCCTTAGACAGAACTTTCTAGACATTGCCAATAATGTTATCTAATAATATTATTCAGATAATATGAATTATTGCTCCGATAATAGAAAATACTGTGTAGTGACAATTATTAAAATAACAGTAATATAAAATATCAACGCAGCAATTATTGAATCAATAAAATAAAATACTGAACAGTAATTACTGTAACAATTATTGAGTAATGCCTTCTTACGTAAAAATCAATAATTGGTACAATACCGTGTGCTACTGTGCAACAACGCGTATTACTGTGTTTTAACCACTGGGTATTCCAACAGTGTTAACGGTAATAACTACGCCGTTATTTATAAACAGCTTACTCTTGTCGTTTTCTTCATCCAATCGCTTTCCGTTATGGGGCCCACAAAAGACTGCGCAGTCGTACGAATATTCTCCGACAGTAAGAATATTCTACGACCAAGCGAATATTCCCCGACAACAATGAATATTTTATAACTACTTGTGTATTTCGAAAAAAAAATTCATATATCACCCTTAACTTTAACATTTATCAATTTAACCATTTACTAAATAGTAATTATAAGAAAAATTGAATACTTTTATTTCATAAAATTCGGGGTCTTACATGAATCAATAATTAATTATTCACAAATAATATTACAGAATCTCATTTATGGCAACCAGGCCGTTCCCAGGAAAGAGGGGGATTTCCAATAAAAATTTCTCCTTACTGGCGCGCAATTAGGTGACCAAACCTCTCCTTAGACAGAACTTTCTAGACATTGCCAATAATGTTATCTAATAATATTATTCAAATAATATAAATTATTGATCTGATAATGGGAAATACTGTGCAGTGATAATTATTGAACAACAATAATATAAAATTTTAACGTAGCAATTATTGAATCAATAAAATAAAATATTGAACAGTAATTACTGTAACAATTGAGTAATGCCTTCTTACGTAAGAATCAATAATTTCAAAAATACAATGTAATACCGTGTGTTACTGTGCAATAACGCGTATTACTGTATTTTAACCACCGGGTATTCCAACAGTGTTAACGGTAACAACTACGCCGTTATTTATAAAAACTCAAATTTGTCGTTTTCTTCACCCGACAGTTATTCTGTTATGAGGCCCACAAATGGCTGTGCCGTCGTACGAATATTCCCCGACAGAAAGAATATTCCACGACCAAACGAATATTCCCCGACAACAATGAATATTTTATAACCACTTGTGTATTTTGAAAAAAAATTCATATATCACCCTTAACTTTAACATTTTTCAATTTAACCATTTACTGAATAGTAATTATAAGAAAAATTGAATACTTTTATTTCATAAAATTCGGGGTCTTACAAGAGATTTGTCTTTTATAGATTTAATTATTTGTTAATATTTTTGATCAGATTTTTTGAGACTCAAATCTGAAAGTTGAAATTTATGGGAAACAGGTTTTGGGGGCCATGCAAACCCTGGAGAAGCATGAAAGCACTGAAGGTGATGTTGCACTACAGGAATTTGACACCTTTCTTTTTGGACCGTCTCAACAAGATGCTTTAAGAAATCCTTATATTGCCTCGATGGGCGTCTCTCTTTAGAACTGATGTCCTTCTAAATAATCTGAGATGGTGCAATGACTTTGAATCTGAAATCATTCCTTCTGCTGTTAGGAATTATTGATAACTTCATGGCCTCCAGTTTGAAGGACTATAAGATCGAAATAATAAATTTATATGCATATATATATATATAGTCATTATCATCTCATATTTGATAAATTATTTAATCTATTCTTCAAACTAGCCCGTGCATTGCACGGGCTATCTCCTAGTATAAATAATTATCCTAAACTATTAACATTTTTTCAATTCGGTGATTAACCTTTCAATTTTTCAATCAGGTCATTAAACTATCAATTTTTTTCACTTTCGTTCAATTGAACCTACCACGTCATAAATTGATAAAGTGACCCCGCTGACTAAGCTAATCGATAATTAAAAATTAGGATTAAATATAAATTATTACCCTGAACTATTAACATTTTTCTACTTTGGTGATCGATCTTTCAATTTTTTTCGCTTTAGTTCAATTAAAGCTGAAGATGGTGGATTCACATAGGCAAAATGGTGAGAGTTATTTACTTTTTAATTACTAACTTTTAATTGATTTTCTCCAATAACTAAGAGCTCAAGTACATGAAAAATGATTGTATAAATTCTGTTCTAATAATTTAATACCTTTTTTTATTTTGTTAAAAAGAAATAGTTAATTATAGTTGTAAATAAGATGTTATCTACTAATTAGTCACATAAAGTTTTTTTTCCTTTTATTTTGTTTTATGCGTATCTAAATCTATTATCTATCTATTATATATATTAAATCACAGTACATGATACAATAATTTGACATATGTCCTTCTATAAATTTAACACCTGTCCATCATATTTAATACTCTTTGTTACCATTGACAAAAAAACCCTTGACCCCAACAAAATCTTTCCGTCTTGGTTCAAATTCGTCAGCCCCAAACTATGAACAGACCCTAGGAACCACAGCGATCAAAAAGTTTCGATTTGAAGAACAACAGCTCGGATTAAGTACCGATTTTCAAGTAAGTTTTCCTTTTGAAATTGATTGCATGATCGATATTGTGATATAGGGCTTTATTTGCTGATTTTATGGTTTCTTTGATTTTGTTTTGTTTTGGTCTACGTTCATCTTCTTCGGATCTCAGATTGTGTTAATTTTTTAATTTCTTTTCTTGGTTGACAAAGAAATCAATCTGGATAGTTATTAATTGAGGACAATGCTCTGTTTAATTTTCTACTTTTTCAATTGTGTTTCTCATTTAGGTGTTAAGTGTTAATCAACGAAATTGAATGTGTTATTCAACGTACGTAGTTATCGATTCTGGTCTGGTCAGTTGGGTCCTGTAATTCCAAAAATACCAACATTCCCAACAGCCTAGACAAACAGAGTACTCTGATCCTCCATCTCTTAGTTCCAGAGCTTCATAAATTCCTAAAAGAAGAGACATGCACAAAGTGACAAGCCATGCTTAAACATCAAAAGACTCTGGCAAAGATGGTAAGAATAAATTTATCTGTATGCTTAAACATCAAAAGACAATGCCATGCTTATTTTTATTTTTATTTTATCATAATTAAATTTACGGAATCTTCTTCCAAATGTTTAAAGCTCTCTATTTGATAGGTTGCCATCATAGCTCTCTATTTGACATGAGAGGTTATGACATAGGATGCATAATTATACAAGTTTAAAATTTATTTTTGTTAGACTTTTTTTTGCTAATTTATTTAAGATTTTATTACATGTAGAGTATTTTCTTTTCAAATTTATCATATTTTTTGGGCTATTTTAATGCATTTCCATTGCAAAAGTTAATTTCTTAAGAATATATGCCATTTAATATTTTCAAAACTTTTATATGTTGAGAACCCATGAGCTTGTGATTTTGGCTTAAAGCTCATTGTAAACTACCTGAGCTAAACTTTAATCTTCTATCTTCTTTGCTAAATGAGCCATGCCTAAGTATAGGTGGCCTCTGCTTCGTTTGAATTTTTTACTTATTATGTGATAGTTGTGTGTGTTAAATAAGTTAGTGGGGGCTCATCTTTGGTTTGTATAGATGCAGAATAGGAGTATGGTTTTGTGGAATAATATGGCTAAGGAAGGCAGAGTTTCATGCTGTTCTTGCATTGTGGAATTTTTGACTTGCTATTTTAAGGTTATTCTATTTGCTATGTGAATGATTGATGGAGTAATGGGTTTGGCTTGTGGAATAGGATGTAACTTGTATGTGTGAAATATAAGTTAATTATCTTTTTTGCGGCATAAAATGTTTAGGAATTGATAGAAAAGATGGTAGGAGGGAGGGAAGTACAGAGTCAGAGAGAGAGTATTCCAATGTAAAAATCTTAAATCTGCTATCTTATTACTGGGAAGAACCTTATGTAACAACCCTAGAATGTAAAACATTAGAGTGATACCGCTTCTACTGATGTCCAAGATTCCAAGTACAGATTGGGTAGGGGCCTCTGAAAGATCTAAGGAAGTTGGAAAATGCCTAACAATGAAGAAAGTGAAGCATCCGATACACAGTGCAAATTGCATCAACATGATGAAGGGACAAATGCAAAACCAAAATATGATAAAATATTAATATACTAAACTGCTCTAAAAGCTAATGGCACTTGAAAGTAAAAACCCAATAATATCTGTCAGCCACAACAAAACTCAGTGTAACATGTCAATATGAATTCAAATCTGTTTTCTATTATGTTAATTTATCTGTATGATTTATCATTGGTTATGTCTCTTCTCTCCACTTCTGATGTCTTCATTGTGCCTATTGCTAGGTATCAGTTAATTTATATGTTTTGTATCAGTTATTTATAGCATGAATTGGATTTAGTATGGGTTGGTTAGTGAAACACTTCCAGTCCATGGACCTCTAATGATTTGATGCAGTAACTGTTTCTTTATGTCTTTTCAAAGGTTTGCATGATATATTAGGCCGTTTAGAAAATTAGTATTTTCACATAAATACTTCATATTAAGTGAATGGTATTATTTTATGACCGACTAACTCACTCTTAAAATACAAGAACAGGCAAAATGTAATCACAAGTCTATGTTTCAAGCAGTTTTTTGTCTAAATTGTTATTGGATAGAGGTTTATGCGTGTCAACAGGGTTTCACATAGCACATCATGATTTTATTCTTTAACTAAAACTTTATTGATGTATGATTTTTTGTGAGTTAGCAACATTTTTATTTGTGCTCCATAAAACATAATATATAAAAGTACACATTGAGTAAAAAGAGTATAAGATCGCAATAAAACCCTATTTTATGCTTTTACTATATTTAGAAAATGTATATTCAAGATTCACCTCCCCAATTACTATAAACCAATTTAACTGGCATGATTTCTAATCATTTCCAATTTACTGAGTAAAATCTAAAAGCACCTGTTTTTTCATTCTAATTAGGAAGGTTGGAAGATTCTGCCAAAATGTATGGCGAGGTTTTCGTGAATGGGACAAAGTCTCGCCTACCATACGGGTCCTATTTAAGTTCTAAACATACCACATGTTTGTTGTCATCATATGAATATCTATTTATGTTGGGTTTTTTTATGTGATTTCCATTTGGGCTTTTCCATGTTAGTAGGTGTAGATTTTTCCTGAAGCAATGTTTGGCAAGGAAATTCCAACCCTTGAAATTGGAATTGATTGCCAAATTTTAACTATATTTTAATTCTAGAGAATTGCAAATGTGCTTTCAATTTTAATTCAAAGCTTGAATTGAGTTGCCATACATAGCAGGAGTGTATTTGTATGGAACTGTGTGTTCCTGTAATGAAATTAATATATTTTCAATTTCTACCTAATAAAACAATATTCTATGTGTCCCAATAAATTGAGTTATTTTCTAACTTCATAATGCAGTTATGTGTACCAAGGATTGCTTACATAGTGTTTTATTCCCACAGAATTATCGCCAAACAGTTAGGGATTGGGCTTCTCCAGACATTGGATTAATCATGAGCAGACCTAGCAAATTAGTTGCATGATCAACCCCTTGCATCTCATATTCTGGTTTTGTGGAGACTTTGAATTTATGAGGCATCCCTATGTAATATAGAAAGAAAGGACAATCAATTTTTTGCTTAAAAAAGTAAATTGAGGAAAGAAAACAATTACAATTGCTCTTAATACTCTTGATACTAAATCTGTGCAGGAATTATTAAATACCTAAAAAAAATCCCTAATAATAAATATACTAACAAAATAATAACTGTGGGTTACTACTACCTCCCATGTCCAGCAAACATTGATATATGAAAATGCCCTAAACTATTAACCATAAAATGTTTGAATAAAACAGAGGTATCATACTAATCTATGCATAACTAATCTATAAATTACTCTAATAGGAATCTAATAATCAGAGGACTTGATTAATTAAAGGCCCACCACGCAAGTAAGGTCTGGATATAAGGAAAGACCAAATCTTTGATATTCCCTCTTCTTTAATTACCTTTTTTTTTTCGAGGTTTTAATATATTGCAGCATCCAGAAGAAGTTGTGGTATATTCAAAAAATTCTTTTCACTGTTAGGATTGATAAGTCTAATTTTACTTATTTTAATTTCTGGATGGAAGATTGTGCTCGACACCCAACGCTTGGTCTTCACAGTGGGGATGCAGTTTGTTGATTTAATGGTTATTAGAGTATTATTTTGTGGATTAAAAAATTGACATTGTATTCTCTTGAAACTTCACAGGGATTTGTTGAAAGGAAAACCACACTTATTGGATCCCTAACTGTGCGCGAGTTCCTTTACTACTCAACACTGCTTCAGCTTCCTAGCTTCTTTTAGTGAGTTCAATTATTTAGTGAACTTGCATCCTAATACAGTTATTAGGTAATGACTAATATATCTAATCCTAATTGTTGGAATATACGTTCTTCTTTTTACCCTAAGGTTTTCAAGTACCTTCCTTTCAATTGATGGTTCACTCATGTTTTTGGTTTAAATTCCAAGGTTTATACGCTATGTTTGTTTGCAAGTACTATTGGGGTTTGGACTATTTACTCCTATAATGTGTTTAATACTAAGGAAGAGGAACTTGCAATTGGCACATGAAAGTTATGAAATTGAGCTCGATATTAAAGCACTTGACAGTGAGACTCTTTGGGTGCTCGATAGATTCGTGACAAATTTGAAGAAGTTGGTGTGCAAAACAAAAAGACAAGCTCTTATGGGGAATAATTCAGCAGCTCCCACGGCCACAACCGACACTGATGAGGTATTGTTAGTCGCTTATTCTTCAAATTGGCTACATTTACAGGTACTAGATTGTTTGCTAATTATGATTTTGGAATTGCTATGCAAGCTCCAGTTAGTGACAGAAATGATGGGGCGAAGAAAATTAAGAAAGGAGATGGGGATGAGGATGTTGACATTGGTGATGAGATGCCAGAGAGTACCTTCCCACCTATTGAAATTGAGAAAGATGATTGTGGGCATGGTCGTGATAATGGGACTAAGAATGGTATCGCCAGTATTACTTTGAGCAGTTCAGGCGATTCGAGGGTGTGTTAGTGACGGTGATTGGTGCTTTAAAGGCGATGACTATAATTTTTTTCCTGAATTCAGTTGTGTTTTCTTTTTATTCTCAAATGAAAAATATTTGTATGATTTTAAGTGAGGTGGTGGTTATCTTTGAGTGTTATTTTTATATTTTCTATGGATACAAAATTTGATTAAAATCTCATATGAATTAATGAATATGATATCGGGCTTGTGTAGGTTATTATGTTTTTCAACTTTTTTTACTCTATTTGTGTTAATGTTTGACAAAGCTTGGCAATTACTGGCGACGTTCTTTGGACAGAATCCACACTAGTACATCACGATGGTTATGTAGATTTCAATTGACTTGAGATATTTACCTACCACAATTCGGTATCTTTGTAAACATTAGTATGTTCAATCAATCCAACCAAGTACTTGATCTCAAAAGATCCCCATTTTCTGCACCTATTGACTTCATGATCTCCATTGATTTGAACTGGAAAGCTCGGCAAAAGCTATATAAAAACAAGAAAATTAACTTGAATATAAATAAAAAAAAATATAATAGAGAAGTTTCAAATTTATTCTTAGTGGCTCCACAAGATAATATAAAACAATGAATATTTATATATTTTTTTTATAGTAATAGACCCTATTAAATGACATATTTATCCTTAGTTTATATACTTTATTTCATTATTTTAAAATAAAAAAATTTGTACCTTAGTCACCTTTTTAAAAACGGAGGGAGTCTTTTAATAATTTAAATATTACAAATAGGCATGGGGAGTTGAAAGTGACCTAACAATATTGAAGAACACACTGTCCACAATCAAAGCAGTCCTTTTGGACGCAGAGAAGCGGCAAGCGAAAAATCATGAGGTGAGAGATTGGTTAGAAAAACTTAAGGGTGTCCTTTATGACATTGATGATGTCCTAGATGATTTTCATGCTGAAGCTTTGTGATGGAAATTTGAAGTTCGTGGGAAGATGTTAGTCATTTATTTTCCCTCTCAACCCCTGTTGTAGATTAAAGATACTAGGCACAGACTAGATGGGATTGCAATGGACAAGAGAAACTTTCACTTTACTAAGATTTGTCCACAAGTTGAGGTTACTTACTTTGCCACTAGCCTAAAAGTAATAGTCACATACTTAAAGTGTAAGAGCATCTCCAGCAGTGCCGGAGACACAAATCCTAGACTATATTTAGTCTAAGAACATATATCTCGCTCCAGCAGATGGACTAAATATAGTCCATCCAATTTTCCGGCAAGGCAAAAAGACTATATCAAGGAATCAAAATTGATGGACTATAATTTGGACTATCATTTTTAATATATTTAAATAGGAGAGATGTTGATGAGGAAGGAGAAGGGAGATGGTGAGGAAGGAAAAGGGGATTCTGAAGGAGGAGGAGGAGGAAACAAGCGGCCCGAAGAAGATGAGAAGGTCTAATAAAAAAAAAGTAACAAACAGAAATTAAAAAATTTATAAACAATTAACTATTTCAACCTTTAACAATTATATAAGTATTTTGTTAATAATAATTTATATTTTTATTATATTTGATTTTTATTTTTTTATTGATAATATTTCTTTAATTTATTTTTTAGATGAAAAATTATGGTCCTCCTATGTATTATATTATAATATTATTATATTTGAGTTTTTTTGAATTTATTGATTATTTTAATCTTTTTATATTATAGTCTACGAGATAGTCCACGTGATAGTCCATCTGCTGGAAGAATCGAAGACTAAAGGATATCTGTGGACTAAATATAGTCCAGCAGATAGTCCATCTGTTGGAGATGCTCTAATGCACAGACCAGTAAATTCTCACCACTATCCCCTACATGTATATTCATTTTTTTTTTCTGTGTAAAATTTGATCATCGCACAACAATCTACCATCTTTTTATTATATTTTAATTTATTAATTGTACGTACGCATTTATTATTAAAAAATTAAATAATCCCACCGCAACACGCGTATTTATATTTAGTTATACCTAAATCACTAAATTCTGTAAAAATTTCACTTTCACTAAATTCTATTTTTGAGACACTAGAGTAATTCATTGCGTATTGGTTACTATAAAGAACAAAAAACGCATTGTAATGCCAACTGTAACGTTAGCTGTCCGGAGCTCCTCCCCCTTCCCTCGTTTCTTCCACTTCCGAAACTGACAGGCCCAGCCCATTATCAAACTTTCGTAGTGATAATATACTTGTCCAATTTAGGAGAGAGAAAATTAGAACATTAAAACACAGTGGTGAATTCTGTTATTTCTTCATCAGCTCCGATTTTTTTCACCAAAAAACAAACAGAAAATAAATTAAAAATGCACGCAAAAACGGATTCAGAGGTAACAAGCCTCGCCCCTTCTTCCCCTACACGGTCCCCGAGGCGGCATGTGTACTACGTCCAGAGCCCATCACGTGATTCGCACGATGGGGAGAAGACCACGACTTCGTTTCATTCCACGCCGGTGCTCAGCCCGGTGGCGTCTCCGCCGCACTCTCAGTCCTCCGTTGGCCGCCACTCCCGTGAATCGTCATCTACCCGGTTTTCCGGTTCGCTTAAGCCTGGATCTCGTAAGATTTCGCCAAACGACGCCGGATCTGATGGACGGAAAGGCGGCGGGAGGAAGAAAGTCGACGTGATTGAAGAAGAAGGGCTTCTTGATGATGATGAGTCGCAGAAAGGGCTTCCTCGTCGCTGCTATATTCTGGCTTTTGTTGTGGGTTTCTTCATTCTTTTCTCTCTCTTCTCGTTAATCTTGTGGGGTGCCAGCAAACCTCAAAAGCCGAAGATTTCAATGAAGGTTAGTTTGTTAGTGACATCAATTTCTCGAGAATTTTATGAATTTTACAAAATTGGAAGCGAAATATGAACTGGGTATGTGTTGAATTCAATTGCAACCTCAATTTCTCGAAAATTTTATGAATTTTAAAAAATTGGAAGCAATGAATTGGTTGTGTTGAATATCATTAGCAACGTCAAATTCCTCGAAAATCTATCAATTTTACAAAATTTAAACCAAATTATGAATTGGGTATGTGTTGAATTTCATTTGTAACATCAATTTAGTGGATCTTACAAATTTTGAAGCAAATTGTGAAATGGGTATGTATTGAATTTCATTTGCAGAGTATAAAGTTCGAGTCTTTTGTGATTCAAGCTGGTTCAGACAATACAGGAGTAGCCACTGATATGGTTACCATGAATTCCACAGTGAAGCTTACTTTTCGAAACACTGCTACATTTTTTGGAGTCCACGTTACTTCAACTCCCCTTGATCTCTCTTACTCTGAAATTACCATCGGATCCGGAGCTGTAAGTTCACCAAAATATGTTCATCAGATCATCAATTCTGAATTTTGATTCTTTCTTTTTTTTGAACTAATTTGTAGAATTGGGTATTGCAGATTAAGAAGTTTTATCAATCAAGAAAAAGTCAGAGATCAGTGACTCTATCAATTTCCGGGAATAAGATTCCGTTATATGGAAGTGGAGCAAGTTTGAGCAGCTCAACCGGAGCTCCTGCGATACCGGTGCCACTGAAACTGAGCTTCGTGGTTAAATCAAGAGGTTATGTTCTTGGCAAATTGGTAAAACCGAAATTCATCAAGAAAATTGAGTGTAAAGTTGTGTTTGATTCGAAAAAACATAATGTGGCCATCTCATTAAAGAACTCTTGTACGTATGATTGAATGATGGAACAGAGTTCTTGTGGGGTTGCTTTTGGTTGAAGATGGGTAGAGAGATTACAGCTAATTGGGGCAGCTTTTGAGTTGGTAGGGGACAAAAGTTTGAAGAAAACAGGGTGGATTTTGGTGGAGGTGACACTCTCTGGATTATTAGTTAGGAACATAGATTTAATTTTTTATTTTTTGGATTTGTTTGTGTTTGATTTGTTATTAAAAGTGGGATGCCAAATAGTGTATTTATTAATAGTCTATCTTTTTATAGGTGAAGTAATTTTATGTTTCTCCAAAAAAGTAATTTTATGTAGTGATATATAGTTATTTTATTGAAGTACGGTCCGACCCATAATTTTTTTTTTCAGACCATGTTTATTTACGAGAATTATAACTTCAGTACTGTAATTTTAGAATATTAATTCTAGGATTAAATAGTTTTAATTACATGTTTATTTTTTATAGAATTATTCATGAGATAACTTAAAATAATTACATTATGTTTGTTCTTTTTAGGATTAATTAAAGGATTAAATAATAAAATATGATTTAGACTATTATATTTTTACTAATAATAACATATTTAATCTATAATAATCCCATGATATTTTTCAGTGAAAATAGGTCAAGCTCAGAACTAGGACTGAGCAAAAAACGGGTATAACTGAACCGAATCGAAATAATTTAACCGAATTTTTTTGATAATTCGGTTATTTTCAATATTTCGGTTATATCCGAATTTTTTACGGTTTTCGGTTAGGTTGTACGGGTTTTACTTTTGAGTTATTCGGTTAACCGAATAACCGAACAACACTTTACTAAATTCTCAACAGACTCAGCCGGCCCATTCAATATTCATTAATCATTACTAATTTAGCCCATTTAATTTAGACTACTGCTCTGCTCTCTGCTTAGTCCTTCTCGTCGTTCTCGAAGACTCCAACTCGGCAACTCCAAGTCTCAGTCTCTCAGTTCCATCGGCAACTCCTTAGACTCGAACTCTCAGACCGCGGATGACGGAGACGGAGGCGGAGAGGAGGACGACGAGAGGCTGTGGCGGTGGCGGCGAAGCAGGAGTATGAACCAGATCTATTTTCAGTTTGAGGTCATGGCCTATGCGAGCCAGAAAAAACAAAAGTAGAAAGCAAAACCAACAGCACAGACGGTTAAACATATCGGTAGCACTAAAGATCCAAAATGAGGTTTCATGTCCTGCCGGAATACAATAAAGTCGCCGGAATCTGAGTCAACTAAAGATAATCTGGGTTCATGGTTCATGCTCTACTCATTTGGGTTTGCTATTTTTGATTGTAACTTCGAATTGGGCAGATTTTATTGATTTTTATTCAGCTGATTTGGTGATTTTGCTTTTAATTAGTTTTAATTTTGGCTGGTTCGGTTATTAACCGAATTATCGAATTTTTAATTCGGTATTCGGTTATTTTCAAAATTCGGTTAGTTTTTCGGATATTAAAATTGTGATTATTTCAGTATTCGGTTATAACCGAATAACCTATTCGGTTCAGTTATAACCGAATGATCAGTCCTACTCATAACTTTACTTATTTATTATACTAGTGTGTATATGTAATAGCTTCGTGCTTTAATATGAGAAATAAGAACTGGAAGTAGTTGTTTCCAGCCATAGCCACATTAGTGACAAAATAGCGTAGGAAATTGGTGGTGTTTGATTGCATCTTAATGTATCTGAACAGTTCACCTCATAATGTATCTTAATAACTTACATCTTTGTATTAAGAGGTCCTCTAAATAGTTAAGATACAAATATGAGTCTAAACTATTCAGAGAAACTCTTAATATAAAGATGTGGGTTGTTAATATGTATTAAGAGGTAAACTGTTAAGATACATTAAGATACAATCAAACACCTAGCAAGAATGTGTGCATATTAACGTCCATTTAAAAATGTTGAGGTTAATATTAACGTCCATTTAAAAAATATTGAGGTTAATTTTGTCTAGAATTTTTTAGTACGAAATGATGGGGATTAGAATACCTAGTTGAACATGGAATTAAATAGTCTCCCATATTAAGTCATTTTCTAATCCCGGACTAATAGTAAGTCTAAATTTGAAAATAAACAAAACACTTGGGATTAATAGTCATATCACAAGTGTAATTCTTACAAATAAACATATCCCTAGTTTATTAGGTTTTAAAATTATAGATACAATTTGATTTTTGATTTTAAAAGATGGTATATTAAATTTCAAATTGATGTGAATTTATTTAATTTTAATTGATATAATAATTATAATTGTACAATATATAATACAAGCTAATAATCACGAAATTTATTTCATTTTAAATTTTTATGAGTTATACAAATTTTGAAGTTTATTATTTCGTCGTTTGACTTCAAAAGTCAAATTATATTTTTAATTTTGGAACGGATGAAGTATTTCTAATGACAACTTTCAGGATTAAGGGTAAATAGATAAATAAAATTTACTTGCTTCTGGGGGGTGTAAACAAGTCAAATATGAGCAAACACTCTCTTTGTAAGACCCCAAATTTTATGAAATAAAAGTATTCAATTTTTCTTATAATTACTATTCAGTAAATGGTTAAATTGATAAATGTTAAAGTTAAGGGTGATATATGATTTTTTTTCAAAATACACAAGTGGTTATAAAATAATCATTGTTGTCGGGGAATATTCGTTTGGTCGTGGAATATTCTTTCTGTCGGGGAATATTCGTACGACGGCGCAGCTATTTGTGGGCCCCATAACGAATAACTGTCGGGTGAAGAAAATGACAAATTTGAGTTTTTACAAATAACGACGTAGTTGTTACTGTTAACACTGTTGGAATACCCGGTGGTTAAAATACAGTAATACGCGTTATTGCACAGTAGCACACGGTATTGCACAGTATTTTTGAAATTATTGATTCTTACGTAAGAAGGCACTACTCAATAATTGTTACAGTAATTACTGTTCAATATTTTATTTTATTGATTCAATAATTGCTACGTTGAAATTTTGTATTATTGTTGTTCAATAATTATTGTTGCACAGTATTTCCCATTATCAGATCAATAATTCATATTATTTGAATAGTATTATTAGATAGCATTATTGGCAATGTCTAGAAAGTTCTGTCTAAGGAGAGGTTTGGTCATCTAATTGCGCGCCAGTAAGGAGAAATCCTTATTGGAAAGCCCCCTCTTTCCTGAGAACGGCCTGGTTGTCATAAATGTGATTCTGTAATATTATTTGTGAATAATTAATTATTGATTCATATGATAAGGAAATATTTATTTTATGTGGATATAAACGAGGGATATATTTTTGTGGTTAAAAATGAAGGAGTTAATGTTGAGGTTTTTATCAGTATTTTTGTCAGAATGGAGGTATTAAAAATTAGGGTTTTTGAGATATTTTGCGGGGGTTATAATTTTTAATCCGACCGTTGGATCGTGGTAATTTTTGGATATGTTATACATATATAAGTTGAGTATATGTCCACAAATTTTGAACCGTTAAAAAATGAACGTATGATTTTTTATGAATTTTACGAGATGACTGGTTCAGAAATTGTTGAATTTTCGGAATTTATCATTTTGGTGGAAAATTCTAGAATTGGTGGGCCCCACTTGTGGTTGGTGAAGAAATGTGCTGAATTATATTTCAAATGTGGTGGGTGGGAATAGTAGCAGGTAAAGCCATCAGGTTGCAGGTCAAACCTACCAAAATTTTCCTATAAATAGAGGGCTAAGTTAGAATTGAAAATCACACCAGAAACATAAGTTTTCTCTCTTTCTCTCTCTAGATTATTGAGTGTATTTTGTGAGTATTTAGATACTCTGTGAGTTTCTATTCATCAGTGCAAGTTTCCTTCAGCCTTATACCGATCAGAAGTACTGCTCTTTTGAGGTAAGGGATTGTAAGGGATAGTAAGGGATTTTAAGGGTTATTATATTTTCCAGTTTCGAAATTTTTCTGACCTTCAAAAATTTTGGAAAAATTTGAAACTATATTTTGATGAGTTTTCTTGATTGTGTCCAAAAATGGTGATTTTTGGATGTATAGATTGAGAGTTATGAATTTTATGAGAAAAGACTATTTTAAAAGTAACAGCTTATAACTCCTTGTGGTTAACTCCAAAATTGATGAAATTTTTATTGGGAGTACATGTATATGATAGGATTATACCCTGTGAATTTCAGAATTTTTAGATAAAAGTATAATTTTTGATAAATGTTTAAATATTCGGCTATTTTGGCCATATGAAAAATAGTCAATGACTTTTAAAAATTCTGAGAAAAATATATGTTCAATATGGGACTATATTCTGCTAAATTCTAAAAAAGAAATATTTTTGGAACTGATTTGGTATTTTTCATGAAAATGTACTAGTTATGAGTAAATAAATTAAATATGTTATGTGAAGTAAAAAAATTAGAAAATAGGATTTTATGGCTTGAGAATCCTATATGAGGTATATGCAGATTTTTGATGAGGGTTTTGGTTATTGGTGATGAAATCTTATGAGTTTGGCATTTTTGAATGATTAAATGCATTATTTAGTAAAGTGTAAACAATTTAAATAAATTGTTTATAAGTTTAAGAAATATTATTTCAATATCATTATACCGAAATATTGATATGGATTTTATTGTGGAATTTCTATTTTTTTTATGTCGGAGTTACTATTCACGAGTTACTATTCACGAGTTACTATTCACAGAAAAATTGATTTCTTTTTCTGACCAAATTATAGTTGATTTATGAATATTACTCTTGAGATTAAATCTATATGTTGATTATATTGATTTTATTATCATATATAACATTTTTATAACCCTGATGTTGAAATTCTCTTTCACTAGAGTGTAAAGATGGGTAGATTATTGGTATGATCATGACTAGGGTTCTCTTTGGCCTGTAGTGCAAAGTTGAATTGTGACTGGTATGATCATGACCATTGAATTTATAATTGAATATCTTAAGCTTAAGTGTAAAGGTGAATTGATCAACATGGTTATAATTATTGTTTATATAAATTCTGAAATGATTATATATTTCTTTGAGATTTGAATATATTTGGCCTGTACTGCAAATATGAATTGTTGATGAATATCTTTGGCATGTAGTGCAAAGATGGCCTGTTGATGAATATCTTTGGCCTGTAGTGCAAAGATGAAATATTGATGAATATCTTTGGCCTGTAGTGCAAAGATGAATTGTTGATGAATATCTTTGGCCCGTAGTGCAAAGATGACATGTTGTTGAATATCTTTGGCCAGTAATGCAAAGATGAACTGTTGACGAATATCTTTGGCCTGTAGTGCAAAGATGACTTGTTGATGAATATCTTTGCCCCGTAGTGCAAAGATGAAGTTATTACTATGATTATGAACAGGAACTGTGATTTGGTATAACCATGATGTTTGATGTTTCAGGTGATGAAAATTATCTTCGTCCTAGATGAGAAGAGAAAGTTAGAACTACAGTTATGATTATGAGTTATTCATATGATTGTGGACCAGAATTGTTGATTGATGTTACAGGGATAAAACATTGTTGGTGGATTTTTAACATGGAGAAAATAATAGACTTTATAGTCTATTTGACTCTTCTAATGGATTGCTCGTTCCGCTGCAACTATGGTTGAAATTTTTATCATTTACCATATGTTCTAAATCTCTGATTTATTGTTGATGAAGGCTATTGATAATTGAATTATCTTTAGTCATGATATTCTTTACTGAGCTAGTTGTGCTCACCCTTGTGCTTCACAATTCCTTTCAGGTAATAAGAGTGTAGTTGGGTCGAGCGGGGGTAACAAGGGAATAGAACGGTGGTCATCATTTAGTAGTTATATTTGGTAAAGAAAATAGGGTGAGGCGAACCCAACGTTGGAAGGGTGTTTTGTCACTATCATACAAGATGTCTAATGACATACAACCTCGTGTCATCATAGGACAGGGTTGTGCTCATCCACTTGCTGAGTATATCTATGGGCACTACCTATATAATCTTGGTGTTTGTTTGAAGTATAATTCTCAATGAGAGGCAGTGGAGATAATGATAAGTCAAGAGAAGACTCACCATTGGGAAGAATATGATAGTAATCTTCTCATTTTTTTTTGGGGGTCTATTGGGTCAACCAAGAATAATTCTGTGGCCATATGATATCTATCATAACTTAGACGCGTGGCCTCCCATGTACGAAGGTTTCCTTGAGCACTTCCCAAAGATTCTAATTTCTAAAACAGTTTTTGACTATACCTTTATGTAAGGTGTTACTGTGAGGTGCTGTCCACGGTTGGGACATGTGTCACATTTGGTATATATTTGTATTCAAACTCACAGCATATGTGTTGTTGTATTTTGTACGACAATTGTTGTAATAGAGTTGTAGTTATTTTCTGTACCATGTATTTGGCGACTCAGAATGGGTTGGGTGATGTATACCTATTTTGGGGTTGTCACACTCTTGTTCAGATTCGACTTGATTCGAAAAAAGTGAGTTCGAATTTGACTCGACTTGAATTGAATAAGATATTTTTAATTTTACGTCAAATTCGACTCGAAACATTACTCGAACCTACTTGGCTCGCAAGTACTCGACAAGTTTGCAAAACGAGTTACTTGTGAACCTTTAAAACGAATTTCGCAATATGAATTGTCTCACTTGAAATTAAATTACCATATATTCAACTTATTACTAAACTAATGTTTATATATAAAAGTTTTTCACTTTTATTTACGTAAAGAAATTACAAAGAATGTAATACAAGTTGACAATCAATTCATTGATTTATTTAAGTGCAAGCTTACACAATTATATACTACACTTTATAAATTATAAAGATTGATACAACTTCACATATGAATTGTCTCACTTGAAATTAAATTACCATATATTCAACTTATTACTAAACTAATGTTTATATATAAAAGTTTTTCACTTTTATGTATGTAAAGAAATTACAAAGAATGTAATACAAATTGACAATCAATTCATTGATTTATTCAAGTACAAGTTTATACAATTATATACTACACTTTATAAATTATAAAGATTGATACAACTTCACATATTTAGCTTACAAGTATAAATTAGATTAGTATTCGAATATGATTCACCGAGCAAATATTGAGTATGATTCATGAAATAAAAAATAAACTCAAACCTTAATCTGAGCAAACATTGGTATGCTCGAATTCGACTTGTGTATCAGTTAACAGCAAAGAGTATGAATCGAACTCGACTCAAATTGACTTCAAATTTTAGCTTTGAATCATATTTTCGAGCCAATCTCGAGTCAAGTATTGACATACTTGGTTCAACTTACACCCCTACTTACTTCTATATTACAAACTCACATAGTCACATGATTTTAAAAGTCAAAACCCACATACAACTTTAACTGATTAGTCTTAACAAATAATACTCCATTCGTCCAAGTTTATTTGTCTTAATTTTTTTTTTGGTTTGTCTAAATCTATGTCTTTTTCATTTTTAATGCTATTTTTGACATTACTTTTTCAATAATACCCTCACTTAACTTCAAAAAAATTATCTTTGAAAACAACATGACATACATTAGAAAAAGTAATACTATTAATTTGGACATTGAAATTTCAATCACACTCCTTTTTCCCTCTCTCTCCTCTCTATTTTATTGTTTCAAGAAAGAGTTTGGAGATGAAATAAAACAAAAAATATGATAATAAAATAATTAAGATATGTAATTTGGAAATCATTTTTTTAAAATTGGCATGTATTTAGTAGATAATTTAATAATTATAATCAACCACAACCATACACATCATTTTGTATTTTTTTATAACAATATTTTAGTCACCAGAACATTATCTATTTCATATTTGCCTTCTAATCTTATTTGTGATTCATTACATGATCAAAATAATTCAAATTATGTTTTGCATTAGACTATAAGGGGGCGTTTGGTTGGCACTAGGTATGTCAATGAGCCAAATCACAAAAAATCATACTCTGATTATCATTGATTTGATTCATCATGTAATTGATTATTGACATGATCCAACAATACAGATCATTATCAAAATCGATTCTTTTTAAAAAATTTCTTTGTACAGTTATATTAATTTATAAAATATATTATTTATAAAGTTATGAAAGAAATTCACATAATCTCCCTAAAAAATTTTACTTTCACATTATAATTCTTTTAAACTTTCACTTCGTAACATTTTTCAATTTCTGTGTCTCAAATTTTAGTTTTGACCATAACCATATGACCCAAAATTTTGCCAAATTCAAATCTTTTCCTAGCATATTTCATCTGAGTTTCTTTTCTAGTATATTTTTTATACTGCTTACAACATGAAAGAAGAAAAATAATTACCATCAAAAAATTTCATCTGAGTTTCTTTTCTAGCATATTTTTTATACTGCTTACAACATGGCCTCATTATGCAGGATAAGCAATATAAATACAACAAGTTTCTCTTTCAGTTTTGTGAATTGAATTTATTTTTGTAGGCATCTGGGGAATTTAGTTTCTCTCACTATATATATATATATATATATCGGTCCGGATCTTAAGCTCACCCCTTATTCAACTCACCCGAGTTCACTCCCCTTTAGCGACGGACCCGGCGACGGTTTGGTCATACAACCGTCGTCTATACTTTTAGGGACGCTATATGTTGTCCGTCACTAAAAGTATAGACGACGGTTGTATGACCGAACCGTCATCGGGTCCGTCACTAAAGGGGGGTGAGCTCGGGTGAGTTGTATAAGGAATGCGCTTAAGATCCGGACTCTATATATATATATATATATATATATATAGAGAGAGAGAGAGAGAGAGAGATCAAGGATCAAGTGCATACCTTTTATCTTGCTCACCCCCCCTTTAGGCGACGGTTTTGGTCATACAACCGTCGTCTATACTTTTAGCGACGGACAACATATAGCGTCGCTAAAAGTATAGACGACGGTTATATGACCAAAACCGTCGCCTAAAGAGGGGTGAGCACGGGTGAATAAGATAAGGGGTATGCACTTGATCCGAATATTTTATATATATATATATATATATATATATATATATATATATATATATATATATATATATATATATATAATAAGAAAGCCTTTACTCCTATATTATCGCATTTATTTCTCACTCCCCAGTCTCCCCTCTTAGGCAACGTTTTTCTTCTCTTTATGTATCCGTTGTATGCTCAGATAAAACAAAGCTATTTTAGAATGTAAATTAAACAAGCTATTATTCAGCTATCAAATTATTTTTTTTGGTGGATTATTGGATCAAATCAAATCTAATTCATAATTTGACCCATTTAAAATATTGATCCAATAATCAAATTATCACAAATCAGTGAATAAATGAGCTGGAGCCTTGATCCAATAAAGTATGTTGGAACCGATCAAATTAGGTCAAGATTTAAATCATTGACAGTCCTAGTTGACGGGAATGGAGGGTGGAAAGGAATGATCATTCTGACCAACAATTCATTTTCGACATTTGGTATGTTAAGTTTGGTCGGAATGATAATTCTGATAGAGTCGTGATTCCTTTATGCATTGAAATCGCGATTCCTTACCCTCTTCTCTAAGGAATCGTGAATCCAATGAATAAAGGAATGGAGAAAAATGTCCTCAGAAAAATGTTTAGACAAAAATGTCCTCACCCATATATATATATTTTATATGTTAATAGGTATTATATTTATTTCGTATTATAATATATTAATAGAATATATATGACATATATTGTATTGTATAATAAATATATATTATTATATGTTTATAATGTATATTATTATATACTAAATATATATTTTAATATTACAACATCAATGCTCCATTTGTTCTAAATAATAGGATAAAATTGGGTTTGGTTCCCCTTCATTATACTTTTTCTCCAATAACATTCAATATATCATATTTTTATAATTATGAATAATATAATTTAAATCGATATCGGTCAAATAATTTATTATACTGAGTAACATAATCATTTCAAAAATGAAAGTAGTCCGACATTTTTTCATCATTTGATAAACATGTGGATTTTTCGTCAAAATTTAAATGGATGAAAATTATTTTAAACTTTTAACGGTGAAAATATTTTTTATGATTCTAATTTTTTGTAAAATTAATTTTAATATCATCAACTATTAACATATTTTGATCATTACTAACAAATTTATTAAAATCAAATAATTGATGTATTGGATGGAATTGTATAATGGAGGGGAGCCAAATGGGATAAAATTATAACTTTTGAAGTTAATTTGATTTATTTTAAAATTCCAACGAAATATATAATCATTTAGTTATATGTAATATACTTTTGAAAAATGTAAATAATTTAAAATTTACTGCTGCTTACAATATTGATTATTTTTAAAAACTAAATAAGCTATATTAAGTTTTAAAATATTTTAAATTAACTTTAAAAAGAAATATTCTACTTAAAAATAGAGAAATATATTTTTTATGGGAACCCATAAATCTTGCAATTTTATGCATCAATTTTTTTATTAATGGTTGCCCTTCTAGTCAAATATGTAATATGATTATTGGTAATGCCAAGATCTTTTCACGAGCCCCAATCATGTAAGTCACGTCCAATCCTGCACAGTAAACACGTCAATACCAGAAGCTTGACGGCATGGACCGTCGAGGGATAGCTCTGACGTGAGAGTCAGTACAGGCAATCACAAGGTTTAACAATGGAGGAATAATAATATCTAGAGTTTTGAGAGAGATAAAATATCAGTTACCTTTTAGTGTGTGATATCTTTGCCTACATATACTCTCGTGTTCGGTTTCTCGTGCCACCCACCACCATCTGACACATCCCCCCACTACTAGTGACTTCAGCCGGCTGCATGCAGCTCACCTGCTACATCCCATCATTGTTTTCCACCGCCGGCCGACTAAGTTCAATCCACATTAATGCATTGCAGAGAGGACAGAGATAACAGTCAACTGTTATCTTTTTCATCATTACCGGTCAAAGCCCACTCAATATATTTATGTGTCTAATGGGTCAACCCAACGAACCGGCCCAAAACATTCAAGACCTAATAAATTCAATGCAATGGATAGGTCTATTCAGTCCAGCCCACTACATAAAGTATCATGGCCCAACATTGCCCCCCAGTCTTTTATTAAACAAAATGTTTAATGAAAGAGTATAAATGCCATCGATCCAGGACAAAAAGTCATTATGAAAGGATCAACAGAGGTCCAAAATGAAACTTACCGAGGACCCAATTGGTAAAGTTCAAACAACAGCTTAAATAAAAATCGGAAGCCCAATCGAGAAACCCAATCTGGTTAATATCTTAAGACCAAAACCGGACGCTACCCTTTCAAATTCTTATTATTGCTTGCATTTAATGTACCGCCTTCGATTTTCATGAAAAGTTGAAAAGACCGCCAGTATAAAAACTCTTTTCCCCCAAATCGGACAACTTTACCAAATCAATTCAAATTTCTCAATTTTTTGAGCTTTTGTCTTCTCTCTCAAACTGCCTCTCTCTGTAAATTTCCAGGAATGGCATCCCAAGATTCCGGTAACACCACACCCCTATCTGCAATTCCACTTTCTACTGTCCCTCCTTCCACAAGTCCCATCAAAAAGGCTTCGGGGTCAAACCCCCACCCATCTGTTACCCCTAACAAAAGCACTTCTGCAAAACCACTTCCAAACCCATCCGTGTTCTTCCAAAGTGAAGAACAGTTTCCTCATGCCAACAATCCATCTTCCCTGTCCGAGAAAGACATTCGAAACGCCCGAGAGCGATACCAGGTTCTGGAAACCCACCATCTCCGACGACCATCCGCCACCGAAAGGATGTACCAATGTCCAGAGGGTTGGACCGCCATGCCTCTCACCCTCCTAGAGAAAGGGGTCTGATTCCCTCTCAACGTCTTCTGGGTTACCCTCTTGGGGTTCGCTTGCGTCGGATTCTCCCAGCTCGTCCCGAACTCATACATCCCGAGAGAAGGGATTCAACGTTCTCAGCAAGATAGCCTCTAAGCCCGGAGAGAACTTCGAGAGGCGCTCTCTGATCAGCACCCCCTCCAGCAATAAGGGATGGCACAAGGAATGGCTTTTCGTCAAGGGGCCCGAGATCACCTCTCTTCCAGATTGGACCACTCTGCAGAAAGTCTCCGTAGACTTTGGGGACGTCACCGAAGAGCGTGTTAAGGAGATGATCGAGCTTCTGAACAACTTCCCGAAGAAGGAGTGGAATCACAGCCTTCTTACCAAGCAAGCATGGTTGTACGACCGTAAATTTAAGTTCTGAACTCATACTGATGTGTAATTCGTTGAATTTTCTTTGAAAATGTTGATTCTGACTTATTACTATTTATCTTCTGTAGTATCTTTAATCAAACCGACGTCGATTAATCGAAGGGATCTAGACAGATTCCTGTCGGGTACATCTTCGTCGACCCCTACGGAGGAGCCAACTGAGGAGCCCTCAACTTTTGAACCTTAGGAGGCTGAAGCTCAAACAACGGAACTCACCCCTGCCGATGAATCCAATCAACCCCGGTTGAAGACAAGGGCCTCCTGGAAGCCTAGATCAAACCCTCCACCATCCTCCAGCTCAGCTCCCCCTCCAGCCTTCAGCGCAGGTCTTCTGGACCTACCTCTGGACGAAAGGACGCGAGTCCTTCGTATCAAGAAGAGGAGAACTAACATAACGCCGCTAACCGCTGAAGAACTTTGAGCACCTGTCCCCGAAGCCTCTCGACCCCAAATAATTCTGGTTGAAATCAACGAGTCGGAGATTGAGGTTGAGGAGATAGAGGAACCGATCCTTTCCTTTTCTCGAAAGAGAAAACAACCTTCCGATGACCAGCCCCCAACACCCACTGGACCTCCTCCTACTCAACCTCCACCTCCTGCTGAAGAACCCAAGTCTCCCCCACCTCGACCATCCCCATCAAGATTTAGCTGTGAAGCCATGTCACCTCCTACCATCTGGCCTGAATTTGATGAGAATTTTCCCTTCCAGCTCTATGACTCATTTGTTCGAGATACCGATGACCATCAGTTCGGCAACAGCTCTGTCATGGACCTGATTAACGAAGGCATGACACACCAGGCCAAGGTAATTCTGTCAATTAACTTAGTCATTTATACATTTACTTTATACTTTGAAACTTGTAGACTAATACTAAATATATGCAGGCCAAACCTATTTTCGGGTGCCTTCATCCCAGATACAAAGAAGCTGAAGTCGAAGAGGACGTGGCCCGAAGGGAAAACACCATTCTTAACTCGGCCTTGGCCCGAGAGAGAAGCCAACACGAAGATACCCTCCTGACCAATGATGGTCTTCGAAAAGATTTGGCTCGAATTAAAGAAGAGCTAGAAGCAACCAAAGCCAACCAACGAGCTACAGTTGATATGAACGTCGACTTAGTTCAGAAGAATGAAGCCCTTCGGAATAAGAATGGAGAACTCGCCAAGGCTAACCTTGACGAAGCAAGTCGAGGAAGTCCAGGTCAGGGCTCAAGCTGATAAAGAAAAGCACTTGATCAGACGTCGCAAGCTCCAAGATAAGCTGCGAGCATTAGAAGAGCTAGGTCCTCCTCTAACCGAAGAGTTACGTCAGCAGATAAAAGACGACTACCGAAAATTAGCCGAACTGAATGAGGAAATTGTCTTGATGTACACCGAAGGTTACGAGATATGCCGAAGCAATTGCAAGAAAAAACTTGTTGCTGCTGAAGTAGATCCTAAACTTATCGACTCTTCGGATGGAGAGGACAGTGCCTGAAGATGACTCCCTTTATCCTCTAGCTGTAGGACTCTCCGTAGAAACTCTTAACTTCTTGTGTAAACAATATCACATCAATGAAATATTAATTTCTTTCCTTATTACTCCTTTGCAATTATTTTTTGTCAATAATTCACCATCAATCAATCTTGAAAAATGTGCAAGTTCTTTCTTAAACTTAACTTAAACTGTTAGTAAACATTTAAGCAAGGCATATAACAGATAAAGTCAAGTAATAACATAATTCAGACTCAACACTTAAACAAAATCAGGTAATAAAGTAATGCAATACTTATTCGTTACCGAAGTGTGAGTCAGATCTGCATCAATATGGAATTTGTTTACCACGCAGGGCCTAACAAATTCATAAGGTCCACCTACCAAATAGGCTACCATCAAATGGTCAGCTAGTCCACCCGAACCTCCTTACAATGATGAAGTTTGTTTACCACGCAGGGCCTAACAAATTCATAAGGTCCACCTACCAAATAGGCTACCATCGAATGGTCAGCGAGTCCACCCGAACCTCCTTACACCGATGAAGTTTGTTTACCATGCAGGGCCTAACAAATTCATAAGGTCCACCTACCAAATAGGCTACTATCGAATGGTTAGCGAGTGCACCCGAACCTCCTTACATCGATGAATCGAACACCAATGAATAGAAGACCGATTGAGAAAAAGAATCTTTCATTGATGACGAATCAAATATTTATAGACTCCGGTATACTGACACTATTAAAAATACTTTCGAAGTCTACCAGCATGCCAAGTATTCTTAATTTCAGACCCATCTAATGCTCTTAACCGATAAGTCCCTGACTTCGGTACTTCAATGACTTCACAAGGACCTTCCCAGTTCGGCATTAGCTTTCCCAAATTCTGAGGCATAGATGCTTCAACTTATCTGAGGACGAAGTCTCCTACTTCAAACATTCGAAGCTTTACCCCTTTATTATAATGCTTGGTTGTTCTTCGCTGATAGGCTGCCAGTTTTAACAAATCTACCTCTCTGACTTCTTCCAGTAAGTCCATATTGATCTTCAGTCCTTCATCGTTGTATATCATTTTAAACTGACTGACCCGAAGACTTGTAGATTAAATTTCAACTGGAACTAAGGCATCAGTACCATAAACCAGTCTAAAAGGTGAATCTCCCGTAGTCGTCCTTGGTGTAGTCCGATAAACCCATAACACGCTGAGCAGCTCCTCTGGCCACCTTCCTTTAGCCTCATCTAATCTATGCTTGATCCCATTCAGAAGTGTTCTGTTGGTCACCTCAACCTGCCTGTTAGACTGTGGATGAGTTACTGAAGTCTTTCTGTGTTGGATGTCTAATTCCTTCAAGAATGCTTCAAACTTCGATCCCACAAACTGGCGTCTGTTGTCCGATATTACCACCTTCGGAATACCAAAACGAAAAACTATAGATTCCTTTAGAAATTTCAAACACTCCTGTTCTGTGATCATTCTAAGTAGCTTAGCTTCAACCCATTTGGTTATATAATCAATGGCGACTATAACAAAACTGACCTGACCTTTAGCTTTCGGCAATGGACCCAGTATATCTACCCCCCAGACAGCAAAAGGTATAGGAGATAGAATCGAGTATAGCTCTTCTGGTGGCTGATGTGGGATCGGACTGTTGAGCTGGCACTCTGACACTTCTTTACATACTCTATAGCTTATTTGAAGATCGTAGGTCAATAGTACCCCTACCGAAGTACTTTGTAGGCTAATGACTTGGCAGCCATATGGTCGCCACAGATGCCTTCGTGAACCTCCCGAAGGGCATATTCAGCTTCAGATGGAGTCAAATATTTCAACAATGGAGATGAAAAAGCTCTTCGATAAAGATCCCCATCAATAAGAACAAAGTTAGCACTCTTGTACTTAACTTTCTTAGCCAGCATCTGATCCGAAGGAAGAACGCCATCTGCCAGATACTCCAGATATGGAGTCAACCAGCAGTTAGAACGGTCGACACACATCACTGATTCATGCAGGATACTAGGCTGCTGCAGAATCTCCAAATAGACATATCCATCAAAATTATTCGCATATGTAGTAGCCAGCTTTGAAAGTGCATTGACAATAGAATTATCATTGCATTCAACTCCTTGAAATTCATAAGACAGGAAATACTAAAGTCGATCCTTCAACTCTGCTAGATACTTAACCATTCGTAAACCTCGAGCTTTATATTCCCCTGAGACTTGTTTGACGACCAACTGAGAGTCACTGAAAATAATTATCTTTTGAACTTTGAGACTCTTTGCCAGTCGTAACCCTGTTAACACCACCTCATACTCTGCTTCGTTGTTCGTTACTCTGAACCCAAATCTGATGGCCTACTGCACTTTGAATCTCTCCGGACTCGTCAAGATAATCCCTGCTCCACTGATGTTCGAAGTAGAAGATCCATCTACATACAGCGTCCAAGAACTCTGCTTTTGTTGAAGAACTGCAACTGCCCTGTTAGAGTCTTCGGCCTCCACCAAGTTATCATCGGTTTTAGAAAACGAACATTCAACCATGAAATCAGCCAAGACATGCCCCTTAATAGCCGTCCGGGGATGATATTCAATAAAGAATTGAGACAACTCCATCGTCCAAGCAGCTAATCTCCCCGAAACCTCAGGCTTACCTAGAACCTTCTTCAAAGGTTGATCCGTGTAAACTACTAACAACCGACCTTGAAAATATTGCCTAAGATTTTGACTAGCTATCATCAAAGCAAAGGCAAACTTCTCAATGTTCGGATACCTTGTTTCAGCATCCCTAAGGACATGGCTTATATAGTAAACTGGGTGCTGCTTACCCCAAACTTCTCGCACCAAAATTGCTCCTACTACCAATATACTAGCTGCCAAGTACAAATACAAGGGCTCAGCAGGAGCGGGCTTCACCAGCAAAGGTGCCGAAGATAGATACGTTTTTATCCCCTGGAATGCGTCTTCACATTCCGAAGTCCACTGAAACGTCTTCGCATTCTTCGGCCCTTTCAATGTATCAAAGAATGACAAACACCTCTCTGCCGACCTGAACATGAATCTCCTCAAAGCTGCAATCCTCCCGGTCAGACGTTGGACATCTTTAAATGGCCGAGGAGTCTTCATGTTCAGAATAGCCTGAATCTTCTCTGGATTGGCTTCGATACCCTTCTGACTAACCAGGTAACACAGGAATTTACCTACACCAAGACCGAACGTACACTTGGTAGGATTTAGTCTTAGGTTATGATGACGTACTGTCTAAAAACATTCTTCTAAATCATCCAAGTGTTTCTGTACCATCATGCTTTTCACGATCATGTCGTTGACGTAGACCTCCATGTTCCTCCCTAACTGCTTTATGAAGACAAAGTTCATCATTCTCTGGTACGTGGCTCCCGCATTTATTAAGCCAAACGTCATCTTCTTATAGGCATACACCGAACGATGCGTAATGAACGCTGTCTTCGGTATATCCTCTTTACACATGGAAATTTGATGATAACCAGAAAAAGCATCCATAAAACTAAGTAAGGCATACCCCAAAGTCGAATCGATGAGCTGATCGATGTGGGCTAGAGGATAGAAGTACTTTGGGCAAGCCTTATTCAAGTCCGTGTAGTCGATGCAGACTCGTCACTTCCCATTCTGCTTCTGGACCAAGACCACGTTCGCCATCCACTCCAGGTAATCTATCTCAAAAATAAAATCTGCAACAAGCAATTTGGCGATTTCTTCATCAATAATCCTTTGTCGCTCTGGTACAAAAATTCGCTTCTTCTGCCGAACTGGCTTCTTGGATGGGTCCACCTCTAGCTGATGCTCTGTAATCTTTCGACTCACCCCAGGCATATCATTGGGCTCCCATGCGAAGATATTTGCATAACAACGTAGGAGCTCTATAAGGTTCGTCCGGAGAGGTTCCGGCAGACCTGAACCTATCTTCACTGTCTTGTCCTTCTTGCCAGGAATCAGCTCAAACTCTTCTGTCTCTCCGGCTGGCATAACTAACGGTTCTGAACTGCTCTCGGTAAAGGGCTCGATCTCTATCGCCATAGTCTACTTTTGCTTTGATACCCTTACTCCCGAAGCAATCACGACATTCCGATAGCATCGTCTGGCTAAATCTAAATCTCCGGTCACCTATCCAACTCCATGAGCCGTAGGAAATTTGATTTTAAAATGAGGAATTGAGGTCACAGCTTGTAGAGCAGTTAAGGTACGTTTCCCCAAAATGGCGTTGTAAGAATCTACATGCACAACATAAAACTTACACATTATTTCTACCTGTTGTGGAGCGGTACCGAATATAACCGGTAGCTCTATAGTTCCTGCTACTTTGACTGGATCGTTGCTGAATCCATATAAAGGAGCCTCATGCCCGACCTCCATCTTTCGCCCATCCAAATGCATCCTCTGATAAGCATGGGCGTACAGAATATCCATCGAAGACCCGTTGTCAATCATCATCCTTTTCATGTCCACTGAACCTACTTGTGCAGTTATCACCAACGCTCCTTCATGGGGTTCGATGGGTTCCGAAGGGTAATCTTCGTCAATAAAAGAGATTACTGTACCTAGATAAGGTCTGTCAGTCCTCGGAAGTGTACCCGCCACTAACATAACCGAATCCCGGTATCCTCGATGCTTTTTCCCAATAACTTTGCCAGAAGTACCTCCAGTAATAACATCGATCGCATGCCTTGCTGGTTGTTCAGGAGTTATCAATGCAAGTTGAGCTGGTTGAGCAATCTGAACAGATCCCCTTTCCCTCTGCTGGGCTTAGGGAGGCGTTCTTGCTGCGACATACTGATCCAGGGCACTACCTTGAACCTTCCTCTCAATAAAGTCCTTCAGACTACAGCAATCATTTGTATCATGACCCGAAGCCTGATGGTAATCATAGTACTTACGAGAATTATCGGCTCCGGGCTTAAGGCTGTCCCGAGGTGGTTCAAAGATGGGTTGATTTTTGATATGATCTAGAATAATAGCTCTATCAGTGTTCAGTTGGGTGTATGTCCTGTTTACCTTCTGAGTTGGAAATGACGAACGACCCCCTCCCTGTTGCCAATTGTTTTTGTATTTCTTGGACCCTCCATCATAATGGTCATTATTCCCCTCGCCCTTCTTCTGACTGCCCTCGGTTTTATCTCGATCCGTCTCCTTCAGCCTTTCCGAAGAAGGACGCTTCAAGCTACTCATAGCCTCCTCTACCACTATATAGCCTTCTGCCTTATCGAAAGCTTCGGCTAGGCTCTTCGGGTGGTGAAACATCAGCTTCTTCACCAACTTTTCTGACTTTACTAGATCTAGACCGTTCTGAAACAGTCCAACAGCCTGAAGATCATTGAGATCGGTCACCTGACCTACTGCTTCTCGGAAGCACTTCACATACTGGCTCAAGGACTCATTCAAAAATTATCGAACTTGAACCAATGAACCTGTTGGCTTTCCCCTTCTTTTGTTGCTCCCAAAACGAGCATGAAACTTACCACATAAATCTGCCCAAGATGAGACTGAGTCCGAAGGAAAAGTTCCCATACATTGTCTGGCGTCTTTTCAGAGCGTCGTAACGAATGTGTGATATTTAGCAGCATTACTAAAGTCATAGCAGTCCATCAGTCTGTCGAACGTCTGACTATAGTCATATGGATCCCCAGACCCATCATAACTTTCCATGTGGGGAAGCTTCTTGGACGGATCAGCTTTCTCCTTAAGAATGTCTGAGGAAAAAAGAGACGCCTTCTTCCCCGAAGTATCCTTGATTTGTTGAACTTTGGCCAACTGCTTCCGAAGCTCTTTCAACTCCTTGACCAGAAAATCCACTCCTTCTGGTTTCGAAGAGACTTCTTTCTCCGGAGAACCCATCTTCCTCTGAGTAGAATGGCCCTTTCCTTCTGAACCCACAACTTTGGACGGACTTCTTTGAAGACGAGTACCCACAGGGCGGTGTGCCCTCAGTGGATTCTCGAGAGTGCGGCTTCTGGATCTACTTCGGTGAGGAGTTCTATCACTGTGGTGAGAATACTCAAGGTGATGTACCTTCTTTGTAGGCTCAGGCGTATACTCTCTCGATCTGCTTCTTCGTCTGCTTATACCATGCTCCCGAGAACCGATAGGGTAGAGTGCCCTCTTCGATCTCTGAGGAGTAGGGCTTCTTGATCTTCTCTGATCCCGAGGTCGGCCTCGAGATTCATTACCAGAGTGTACATGCTCCTTTCCTCTTCTCTGTCTCCTTTCTGTGGGCCACCATGCTCTTCAGATTGAGCATAGCTAGACACTTCGTCCTTCAACTCCGCCATACGAAGCATATGTTCGGCGATATCATCCCTTTGTTTCAAAAGCACCTCTAACTCTCTAAGGCCTTGTCAGCTTCATCTGCCATCCTAGCTAGCTTGGACGCCTTATCGGTCTGACCATCTCGGTGTCGGGTTCTAAGCAGTGTTCCTTCTACCCGTTTCCGACCATTGTCAGGTCCTTTCTCGGCAGCAAAAACCAATCTTTTTTTAGCATCACCATGGGCTCTTGAACGAGAACCCTTAGACACATGCTTGGAAGCCGTACTATCATGAGCACTCTTTGAAGGACCTAACCGATCCTTAACAGATACTCTCGGAATAAAGGAACTTGTGGCCATCAGTTGTCCCTCATCAATAGCTGTCTTACTCTTCTCCATAACCTCTGACGTAAAACAGTTAAGCTATATGATTGAAAACTCAAGAACACTAGAAAAAGCCCTCCTTCTAGCGCCAATGTTAATGCCAAGATCTTTCCACGAGACCCAATCACGTAAGACACGTCCAATCCTGCACAGTAAATACGTCAATACCAGAAGCTTGACGGCTTGGACCGTCGGGGGATAGCTCCGGCGTGAGAGTCAGTGCATGCAATCACAAGGTTTAATAATGGAGGAATAATAATATCTAGAGTCTTGAGAGAGATAAAATATCAGTTACCTTTTAGTGTGTGATATCTTTGCCTACATATACTCTCATGTTCAGTTTCTCGTGCCACCCACTACCATCTAACACAGCCCCCCACTGCCAGTGACCTCAGTCGGATGCATGCAGCTCACCTGCTACATCCCATCACTATTTTCCACCGCCGGCCAACTAAGTTCAATCCACATTAATGCATTGCAGAAAGGACAGATATAACAGTCAATTGTTATCTTTTTCATCATTACCGGTCAAAACCCACTCAATATATTTATTTGTCTAATGGGTCAGCCCAACGAACCGGCCCAACACATTCAAGACCTAATAAATACAATGCAATGGATAGGTCTATTCAGTCCAGCCCACTACATAAAGTATCATGGCCCAACAATTATATTCTCTCTTTTTTTTCAAACAGTGACTGAAATATATTAAAATTGTAAACTGTTACAAATGATGAAAAGATTGCAAAGCAAAAAATTAAAAAGATAATCTTTTTAAACGACAGGAAAATGACCAATCATAACAATAGCTAGTGGATACAAGATATATTCTTAAAAGACAACCATATACCAAAAGTAATAACAAAATATACATATATGAGCTATTCTTTAATACAAGTAGAGGAAGAACCAGCAATCATGCAACGCCACATCCAAATCTGAACAATTTATCTTCAACGATTCAAGTATCGAAAAAACAAACTCTACAAGAAGGAGAAAATTATTAGAGCACAAGAAGAGAGATCTAGGCGAGGGTCTCACCAAAATAAGAAGAGCCCACACCCCAGATTTAAGATGTAGTGAAGGAAATTGTTCTGTGATTGTTTTCATTCATTGAGATCCCTAATATACATTAGTTACCAGAGTAATCAAAGGCTAGAAACTAGGAAAGACATTGACTAAATACAACAGAATAAAGCATATCCTAATATAGAAGATTTACACGTAATATAAAATATTTACAAGAATAATTACATATATTCAATTACACCCCCGCAGTCGAAACGGGAGGTTCGCGTATGCTAAGACTGCCTCTAAAATCTTGAAATAAAACCAGCGGAAGCCCTTTTGTGAAAATATCAGCAATCTGATAGTGCGAAGGGACATGTAAGACGCGTACGTGTCCACGAGCCACTTTTTCGCAAACAAAATGAATATCCATCTCGATATGTTTAGTGCATTGATGATGAACAGGATTCTCGAAAAGATATATCGCACTAACATTATCGCAGTAAACCAAAGTGGCTTTATGAATAGGACAATGTAGCTCTAGAAGAAGATTGCGTAACCAACATGATTCAGAGACGACATTGGCAATGCCTCTGTACTCTGCTTCAGTACTAGAGCGAGAAAGTGTGGGCTGGCGTTTGAAGGACCATGATAACAAGTTGTGACGCCCCCAAAATAGGTATACATCACCCATCTTGGGTCGCCAGATACAAGGTACTGAATACAAATACAAACTAATTATATAACAGTCGTGTAAAATACGACAAAACAAAGGCTGTGAGTTTTAATACAAATATTGTCATCTAGACAATATCCACACTCGATGGAGTCTTTATTACATTTATTATCACACTATTTCACAGAATAGTTAGGACTACTAATGCACTATCTAGGACCATCACTCTGTTCCCCGACTAGTCCCAGCTACGTTCTCATTTCCTGAAGAGAACAATGAAAGCAAAAGGGTGAGCTCAACTAGCCCAGTAAGAAATATTATGACTAAGATAATGCAGAATAAGTTATCATTAGCCTTCAACAGTATAACAACTGATAGAATATAATAGACAACAAGTTTTAGATCAAAAACTGCAGCGAAATAAGCAATCCATTAGAAGAGTCAAGTAAAGTATAAAACCTACTATCTTCTATGATTTAAAAAGTTTTTCATCAACTTTATCGCTGAGACCCAGCTTAATAAATAAAATCGAATCATCCCTGCTCCACGGCCAAAGATATTCATGTAATCATCAATGGTCATGACTATACCGAATAATCAATGGTCATAATCATACCAACAACTGTCCACCAATGAACTACAGGCCAATGAGGATTTTTACCACATCATTCGTCACATTACGGTCATGATTATACCGAATAATCACTGGTCATAATCATACCAAGTCTATCTATGCATGTAAGCCAAAGATGACTTTCATCACAATATAAACATGAAGATGATGACAATGACATAATAATTTAATAAAACAAGTTCAAGAATAAATTTTAAAGATTTATAAATTAATTCATCCAGGAACAAATAACGTCCAAATTGTTAACATGATACTGCTTTGTAGAGTAAAATTCAAGATGCTCAGAAGAATATTTCTATGAAAAGATACTGGATGAAGCGCAAATATAAAGGATATTCCACTAATTTCATGGAGTATAGAAGCCAAAGCTTTAAACAACTGAGTATAATAGAATATATGAAACTGCAAATGAATTTTTGCCCGCCATGCGGTAATCAACGTAGACAGATCATTTTCACAATTTAATAAGGAATGAATACGAAGGATCATTCACCATGCATGTGGTAATCCACATAGACAGATTATTCCAACAGAATAATAAAGAATAGAACCAGGTCATGTGTAATCCGCACAGACAAGATATTCTAACAGAATAATAAAGAATGGAACCAGGTCATGCGTAATTCCCACTGACAGGATATTCCAACAGAATAATAAAGAATGGAACCAGGTCATGCGTAATCCGCACAGATAGGATATTCTAACAGAATAATAAAGAATGAAATATCAACAGAATTCACCAGGCATGCGATAGATCGAACAGACATGTTATTCCAACAGAATAATAAAGAATGGAATAACTGAAGAATTTCACCATGTATTCGGTACTTCGCATAAATAGGTTATTCCAACAGAATAATAAAAAATGGAATAACAGAAGAATTTCACCATGTATGCGGTACTTCGCATAAACAGGTTATTCTAACATAATAATAAAGAATGGAATAATAGAAGTTTTCTTCATGAATACGAAAGAAATAATACCCCTTACGAGTACAACAAATAATATCCCTTATCTTAGAAAAACAGAATACTGGAGTAGTGAAGTAACAGAATACTTTTCTTCTTTCTCTCTATAGTTTCTCTCTCTAGAGTTTCAGTGAATTCGTAAGAAATAATGAAGGAATGAGCTTCTATTTATAGAAGAACTGAAAGTAGCTCTTGGTCTTAACGAAGGCTAAAAATGACTCTTGGTAATATTGAAGAGACAACTACTATTTGCGAAGGGGCAATTAACTCTTGGAACACCGAAGAGACAAGTAACTCTTGGAAAATCGAAGGGACAAGTTACTATTAAAACTTTAAACCAACGATCCATATTGATTTACTATTATAATTTCAACCAACTAACTGAAAAATTATCACATCTTCTCATGGAATAATATTGTACTCAAAAATAATTTGGACCGAAAAGAAATATATTTTTCGGGTGAATAGTACCCTGTGAATAGTACTTCGGGAATAGTACCCTGACACAAAAAGTGTCCCAAATACCCGAGTGAACAATGCTAGAGTGAATAGTAGCTGGGTGAATAGTACTCTGACACGAAAAGTGCCCCGAATACCCGATTGGTCAATATAACCTCCAGACATCACTTATTATCGAACTAAATATCAATTACTACTAACACTAATAATTCTCACACAATGGAACTATCAATTTCATCTTTAATCAACACAAACTTATTCATCATTAATATTATAATTCATAATATTTAACAACTAGGTCGTTCAGATAAGAATTTCTCCCTATTGGCGCGCAATTAGATTATCTAACCTCTCCTTGACAGAACTTCTAGACATTGTCAATATTATAAATAATAATATGAATATATTTGTCGTCTCAATTATTGGTTTAATAATATAACATATTATACAGATGATACTGTGACAATAATTGAATCAATAATATGAGAGATATGATGCAGCAATTACTGTAGCAATAATTGAGTATAACTGAGTGACTTCTCACGTAAGTATCAATAATTAATACCGTGTGCTACTATGCAACCACGCGTATTACTGTATTTTTACTACCGGGTAGTTCAACAGTTTTAACGGAAACACCTCCGCCGTTATTTTTATAAAAAGATAATTCTGTCGTTTTCTAACTACGACAATACTTTCGTTGTGGGGTCCACCAATGATTGTGCCATCGTACGAATATTCTATGTTAAAATGAATATTCTCCGACCAATCGAATATTATATAACCACTTGCTTACTTTATAAAATTTATAAATATTACCCATAACTATAACATTATATCAAATCCACACCATAATATTCAAAAATATATTTCGAAAAAATTATTCTTTATTCATAAAAGTTGGGGTCTTACAACCTCCCCTTCTTATGAAATTTCGTCCTCGAAATTAGGGTACATACCTGGTATGTCGAAGAGATGAGGATACCTTGACTTCATCTCAGATTCTAACTCCCAAGTCATTTCCACCACATCGTGGTTTCTCCACAAAACTTTGACTTGAGGTATAACCTTGGAGTGTCGAATATAATCATTCTTATCCAAGATTTTAACACGTATCTCCTCATACGTTAAATCTTCTGCTATCTCGTCTGGTTCTAACTCAATAATGTGGTTCGGGTTTTTCACATATTTACGTAACATAGATATATAAAAAACGTTATGAACACGAGACATACTTTGCGGTAAGGCGAGTCTATAGGCCACAGTTCCTACTCGCTCGAGGATTAAAAATGGGCCAATGAATCAAGGATTGAGCTTTCCTCTATTCGTCGATTCTTGCTTCTAGAATAACCCCCTCTTGAACCTTCTTCTTCACATTCATCAGCTCTGAGTATGTAGCTTGAGCGGCTTTAACTTTATCGATTATAGTCGATTCTAATCGTATATTTGTTATCTTCACGTGAGTCCCTAGAGTCTTTAACTATATCTTTATCATTTGTAAGTTATACGAAATGGATTTTTGTGTTAATAACATTGCACTCGTAAACTCATACGATCTTCTATTCAACGCGTCAGCTACCACGTTCGCTCTTTCACATTGATATTGAATGGTACGATCGTAATCTTCAACAGCTCGAGCCAACGTCTTTGGCGCATAATACGTTCGTTCGGTTGAAGAAATATTTAAGGGTTTTAGAAATAGGTTTTGTACTGGGGTCAATACAAAATTCGATTTCACGCTCTAAGTAGACTAGGAAGTTTTCAGTGATACGTCAGAAAATTTATTAACAATTGAAATATTATTCAAAACTGCGACTCTCATCCAAGACTTGGATAGCACGTCACTTTGATACCTATCAACTTGCCATCGTTATTCACGGTGTCCCCTACGGATAGTCTGGCTTCGGTGCATTCCACACAAGGAAGTCAACAACGAAAGGATCGGGGCTCTTTACTTATGGCTTGATATAACAGTGATTGACTTTAGTGGTTTGGTTGTTTGAATTCGCATAGCAGGTTGGTTAGGAATATGAAAGCTACAACCTTACGAAAAACATGATGAGTAGTTAACTAATCGATTACTAAAATCACATCAAAGGCAAGTATTTTCAAAGAGATAAGATCGACAGGTAACGTGAAAGTGTCGATTTGAATCAACAAGATTTATAAACACTGGAGGTAGCGAAGGTTTCTATTAACGAAGTTTCAACCAATAAGTCAAAGTCTAACTTCTCTAGGGTCAAATTTAAATGTTGAGCACAAGCAAGAGAGATAAAATAATGGGTAGAACCGGTATCTAATAAGGTATAGACTTCGCAAGAATTTATAATTAACTAACCCGTGCTAACTTCGTTCGGGTTACTCGTTTTTTGAGAAGTCATAAAAAACGCTCTTCCTGAAACTATCGACTTTGTTTTGTCCGTATCCGCCTTTGGTGCCACCGTCCCAGCTGGACTTGATATGACGCCCCCAAAACAGGTATACAACACCCATTCTGAGTCGTCAATAACATGGTACAGAAACAACTACAACTTTATTAATACAACATAAAAACTGTGAGTGTAAACACAAATATTATCATCTAGACAATATCCACACTCAAATAAGTCCTCATTACAATTATTGGTATAATAGTTTACAAAAAAAATGGTGAGGACTACTAAAATAACTTCCTAGAACCTTCATTCCATACCCCGACTAGTACTTGCTACATTCTCGCCTCCTGAGAACAAAATGGAACAACAAGGAAAAGGGTGAGCTCAACTAGCCCAGTAAAGAATATTATGACTTAGATAATATACAACAAATTATCGATAGTCTTCAACAGGGAAAAATTTAATAGAATACAATAGACAACAAGTTTTAAATCAATATTCGCAGCGGAAAATAATAATTCATAGAAGAGTTACGTAGAGAATGAAATCTACGATTATCTATGAATTTAAAAGCCCATCATCAACATTTTATCCCTGTAATATCAATCAATAAATATCTTGAATCAAATAGTCATCTTTGCACTACAGGCCAAAGATATTCATCAGTTGGTCATGTTCACCTCAACACCTGTTCATCTTTGCACTACGGGCCAAAGATATTCATCAGAAATCATTCATCTTTGCACTACAGGCCAAAGATATTCAGTTATATTATCATTTAAGACTGAGGATGATGAAAAATATTTTAAAGAAAACGAATCCAGTGAAACAAAATAACAAATATTAAGGATTCGTATTTCGATTTATCCATGTCCAAAAATACCTTATAAATAATCATAGTGAAGTAAAATTCAAGAATGATCAAAACATGGATACAATCAAAGCTAGTATCCAGAATAGATATTTGGACGAAAAGAAAAAAAATTTATTTTTCGGTGAATAGTAACTCGTGAATAGTAATCCCGACATGAAAAGTTCTAAATTTGATAAAAGGTTCAGATCAATACTTCGGCATAATGATATTGAAGAAAATAATATCATTTAAGAAGAAATAACATCCCTTACCTCGGAAAGACAGTACTTCTGACTGGAATACTAGATATAGTGCTAAAAGAAACTTGCACCGTATAGCAACACTCAAAGTATCAAATACTCACAAGAATACGCTCGATATAGAGAGAGAAATAGAGAGAAACTTGTGTTTCTGGTGTGATTTTCAATTCTAACCTAAGCACCCTATTTATAGGAAAATGCTTAGAACACTAAAGCAGAAAATTTAATATAATAATAATATATTTATCAAATTTTCCTTAGCCCACCTCTAGACATCTGATCTCAGCCCATTTATATCACATGTTAGCCCACTTAAATGCCAAAAAACATTTTCTTCAAAATAATAAATAAAACTTCCAAAAATCAATTATTTCAGAACTTCAGAACTTCAATAATTCATAATAAATAGTCCTTTTATCAGAAAATTCGAATCTCATGAGTTTTTATAGGAAATTCAATTCTCTACAACTTTGCAGAAGAAAATTTTCCAAATTCCAAACAGAAATTGACTGAAATCCACAAACGGACGATTTTACAGTTAATAATAAATTTTCGGTCAAGAATTGTGTACACCAACACACAAAACATGTGTTAATCATTTAATGCCACAAAAATACTCTTCCTCCTCATATACTCATATATCCCACATTCATTGTAAAAATACCACCATCAATATATTATTAAAATAATATATTTAAATAAATTATTTTATCAGAAAAAGATAAAATATTAATTTTCAACAATTGTCACATTAAAAATTTTCTCCATCTATATCCACATAAAATTAATATTTTTCTCATCATATAAATCAATAATTAATTATACACAAATAATATTACAGAATCACAGTACTGACAACCAGGTCGTTCCCAGGAAAGAGGGGGCTTTCCAATAAGGATTTCTCCTTACTGGCGCACAATTAGATGACCAAACCTCTCCTTAGACAGAACTTTCTAGACATTACCAATAATGTTATCTAATAATATTATTCAGATAATATGAATTATTGCTCCGATAATGAAAAATACTGCGTAGTGATAATTATAAAATATCAACGTAGCAATTATTTAATCAATAAAATAAAATATTGAACAGTAATTACTGTAACCATTATTGAGTAGTGTCTTCTTACGTAAGAATCAATAATTGGTGCAATACCGTGTGCTACTGTGCAACAACGCGTATTACCGTGTTTTAACCACCGAATATTCCAACAGTATTAACGGTAACAACTACGCCGTTATTTATAAACAACTTATTTTTGTCGTTTTCTTCATCCAATCGCTTTCCGTTATGGGACCCACAAAAGACTGTGCTGTCGTACGAATATTCTCCGACAGTAAGAATATTCCACGACCAAGCGAATATTCCCCGATAACAATGAATATTTTATAATCACTTGCTTATTTAAAATATTTGCGCATTTTACCCATAACTAACCACATTAATCAAATCAACCCTTACTATTTCAGAATAATAAATAGAGGAAATTAAATTTTATTTATTAATAATTTGGGGTCTTACACTTGACTTTGGTGCACGACAAAATCGGGCTAGGTGACCTTCCTTTCCACAATTGTAACATGCTTTGGACTGCATCGTGCAACTTGAACTGATATGTCCCTCCCCTCCGCATTTGAAGCATACAATTGGTGGTCGTTCTCCTTCCTTGAAAACAGGTGTTGGTGCTGCTGTCTTTCCATCGTTGTTGAACCTTCTCTTCTTGAATTTTCCACTTCTATTATCTTGGCCATGATTACCACCGAAGTGGTTACCATTCTTGGTATGATAATTTCCCCCATAATGGTTATCATTGTTCCGATGGACGTTGCCACCAGTATGATTATTATCGTGTTGTTGGTCGTTGCCTTTTGGTTGTGCTGACTCATTATCGCGCTCCAATAACTGAGCCCTATTCACAACATCTGAATACAAACGTAATTTGTGAGAAATGAGGTATTGACGTATATCGGGTTTCAAACCTCTTAGAAACAGTCATTCGCTCCTCATTATCGACCAAATGGAATGCAAACCGGGATAACTCCGCAAATTTAGCCTCGTATTGCGACAATGTGACGCCTCCAAAATAGGTATACAACACCCATTCTGAGTCGCCAAATACATGGTATAGAAAGCAAATTACAACTTCAATAATACAATTGTCGTGCAAAATACGACAACACATACTGTGAGTTTAAATACAAATATTGTCTTCTGGACAATATCCACACTCAAATAAATCCTCATTACAATTATTCAAACTCTATTTTACAGAAATAGTGAGGACTGCTAAAACATCTTTCTAAAATCATCACTCCATACCCCGAGTAGATTCTGCTATGTTATCACCTCCTGAGAAGAAAAATAGAACAAAAAGGAAAAGGGTGAGCTCAACTAGCCCAGTAAAGAATATTATGACTAAGATAATATACAACAAATTATCGTTAGTCTTCAACAGAAAAAAATCTGATAGAATATAATTGACAACAAGTTTTAGATCAACAACTGCAGCGGAAATAGCAAACCATTAGAAGAGTCAAGTAAAGAAAGAATTCAACTATCTTCTAAGATTTAAAAGTCCATCATCAATATTTTATCCCTGTAACATCAATTAATAATCATCTTTATCCAAATATTCATCTTTGCACTACAGGCCAAAGATATTCATTTGTATCACCTGTCAGTCATGTTCATTTCAACACCTGTTCATTTTTGCACTACAGGCCAAAGATATTCATCAAGTAATCGTACATCTTTGCACTACAGGCCAAAGATATTCAGTAATATCATCATTTAGGACTGAGGATGGTGAAAAATATCTTAAAGAAAACGAATCTAGTGAGACAGAAGGACAAATAGTAGAGATTCGTATAACAGTTTATCCAAGATCAATAACACTTCATAATAATCAATTGTGAAGCAGAATTCAAAAATAAAGATCAAAACATGGATACAATTAAAGATAGTAACCATAATAGACATCTTGGACAAAAAGAGAAAATTTTATTTTTCGGTGAATAGTGCCGTATTCGTGAATAGTGTCGTATACGTGAATAGTGTCGTATACGTGAATAGTAACCCCGACACAAAAAGTTTGAAATTTGATAAAAACTCATATCAATATTTCACCATAATGATATTGAAGAAAATAATATCATTAAGAAGAAAATAATATCCCTTACCTCAAGATATCAGTACTTCGGGTCGGAATACCGGTATAAGGGTGAAAAAAACTTGCTCTGATGAATAGAAACTCTCAAAGTATCTAAATACTCACAAAATACACTCAATAATCTAGAGACAGAAAGAGAGAAAACTTGTTTCTGGTGTGATTTTCAATTCTAACTTAGCCATCTATTTATTGGAAAATGTTAGCACGCCGAAGCAGACTTAACCTGCAACCTGATGGTTTTACCTGCTACTATTCCCACCCACCACATTTGAATAAAAATCTCAGCACATTTTTTTCACCAACCAAGAGTGGGGCCCACCAATTCTAGAATTTTCCATCAAAATGATAAACTCCGAAAATTCAACAATTTCTGAACCAGTCATCTCGTAAAATTCATAATAAATCATACGTTCATTTTTAACGGTTCAAATTTGTGGACATATACTCAACTTATATATGTATAACATATCCAAAAATTACCACGATCCAACGGTCAGATTAAAAATTATAACCCCCGCAAAATATCTCAAAAACCCTGATTTTTAATACCTCCATTCCGACAAAAATACTGATAAAAATCTCAACATTAACTCCTTCATTTTTAACCACAAAAATATATCCCTCATTTATATCCACATAAAATAAATATTTCCTTATCATATGAATCAATAATTAATTATTCACAAATAATATTACAGAATCACATTTATGACAACCAGGCCGTTCCCAGGAAAGAGGGGGCTTTTCAATAAGGATTTCTCCTTACTGGTGCGCAATTAGATGACCAAACCTCTCCTTAGACAGAACTTTCTAGACATTGTCAATAATGTTATCTAATAATATTATTCAAATAATATGAATTATTGATCTGATAATGGAAAATACTGTGCAGCAACAATTATTGAAACAACAATAATATAAAATATCAATGCAACAATTATTGAATCAATAAAATAAAATATTGAACAATAACTACTGTAACAATTATTGAGTAGTGCCTTCTTACGTAAGAATCAATAATTGTTGCAATACCGTGTGCTACTGTATTTTAACCACCGGGTATTCCAACAGTATTAACGGTAACAACTACGCCGTTATTTATAAACAACTCATACTTGTCGTTTTCTTCATCTAATCACTTTCCGTTATGGGGCCCACACAAGGCTGCGCCGTCGTACGAATATTCCCCGACAGCAAGAATATTCCATGACCAAACGAATATTCCCCGATAAAATGAATATTTTATAACCACTTGCTTATTTTGTAAAATTTATACATTTCACCTATAACCAAAGTATTATATCAAATTAACCCCTTATTATTCACAATAATATTTAGAGAAAATTTGATTTTATTCATTAATAAGTTGGGGTCTTACAACCTCCCCTCCTTATGAAATTTCGTCCTCGAAATTGACGTACGTACCTGATGTTTCAAAAAGGTGAGGATACTTCGCTTTCATTTCTGATTCCAACTCCCAGGTCATTTCTTTAATCGCATGGTTTCTCCACAAAACCTTAACTTGTGGTATAACCTTCCTGCGTAGGACATGCTCTTTCCTATCCAAGATCTTAACAGGTACCTCCTCGTACGTTAAATCTTCAGCTATCTCGTCTGGTTCTAACTCAATAATGTGGTTCGGGTCTTTAACATATTTACGAAGCATAGATATGTGAAAAATATTATGAACACGAGACATGCTTGGAGGTAATGCGAGTCTATATGCCACATTTCCTATTCGCTCAAGAATCTCAAATGGACCAACAAATCTTGGATTGAGCTTTTCTCTCTTTCCAAATCTTGTAACTCCCTTCCATGGTGCAACACGTAATAATACATGATCCCCAATATTAAATTTCACGTCCTTCCGATGAAGATCCGCATAACTCTTTTGTCGATCTTGTGCCGTTTGTATACGTTGTCGAATCGTTTGGATCTTCTCTGTAGTAATGCGTACCAACTCTGGTCCCAACAATGTTGCTTCACCCACCTCGTCCCAGCATACTGGAGAACGACATTTTCTTCCATACAACGCCTCGAATGGAGCCACACCTATGCTCGCCTGATAACTGTTGTTGTAGGAGAATTCCACCAATGGTAGGTACTTATCCCAACTCCCTTTGAGATCTAGGACACAAAGTCTTAATAGATCTTCAAGAGTTTGAATAGTCCTCTCTGATTGTCCGTCCGTTTGAGGATGGTATGCCGAACTGAATCGTAAATCCGTGCACATAGCTTTCTGCAAGCTAACCCAAAATCGTGAAGTGAATCTTGGGTCACGATCCGAAACTATGGATACTGGCATGCCATGCAATCTCACAATCTCGTTCACATACATACTAACAAGATGTTCAAGGGAATAAGAGTCACATATCGGTAAGAAATGAGCAGACTTGGTTAATCTATCTACAATAACCCAAATCGCATCTATGCCTTGAGAAACCTTGGGAAGACCTGTAACGAAATCCATGGTAATGTGTTCCCACTTCCATTTCGGATCTCAAGTGGTTGCAATGGACCCTTTGGCACTTGATGATCCGCCTTTACACGTTGACAAGTTAAACACCTCGAGATAAACTCCGTGATCTCTCTTTTCATATTGCTCCACCAAAATATGTGTCGAAGATCGTGATACATTTTGGTACTCCCAGGATGGATTGCAAACGGTGTGTTGTGTGCCTCCATCATTATTCTATGCTTCAAGTCAAAATCGTTAGGAACACAAAGTCTGGAGTTGACTCGAAGTATTCCTTCTTCATCGATTCTTGCTTCTGGAATAGCACCTTCTTGCACTTTCTTCTTCATACGCATCAGCTCTATGTCCGTAGCTTGAGCAGCTTTAACTTTATCGATTAAAGTCGATTCTACTCGTATATTTGATATCATCATGTGGGTACTTGGAGCCTTCATCTCTATCTCCATCCTTTGCAAGTCATACAAAATGGGCCTTTGTGTTAACAACATTGCACTCGTACCCGCATATGATCTTCTACTCAATGCGTCAGCTACTACGTTCGCTTTTCCAGGATGATATTGGATGGTATGATCGTAATCTTTCAACAGCTCAAGCCAACGTCGTTGCCGCATGTTGAGTTCCTTTTGGGTGAAGAAATATTTGAGGCTTTTATGATCTGTATAGATCTCCACTTTCTCCCCATACAGGTTGTGTCTCCAAATCTTCAACGCAAAAACGACTGCTGCCAACTCCAAATCATGAGTAGGATAATCCTTCTCATATTCTTTGAGTTGTCGCGAGGCATAGGCTATGACTTTCCCATGTTGCATGAGAACACATCCTAACCCTTTGCCTGAAGCATCGCTGTAGATAACAAATCCATCCGAACCAGATGGTATTGTCAGAACAGGTGCCGAAATGAGTCTCCTCTTGAGTTCTTGAAAACTCTTCTCACATTCCTCACTCCATACGAATTTTGTATCTTTCCGAGTCAGCTGAGTTAACGGAGTAGCGATTCGAGAAAATCCTTCCACAAATCTCCGATAATAACCAGCTAAGCCCAAAAAGCTACGTACTTCGGTTACCGACTTCGGTTGCTCCCAACTTTGTATGGCTTCAATCTTCGTCGGGTCGACAGATACTCCATGTTTTGACACCACGTGCCCAAGGAATGCTACTTCCTCAAGCCAGAACTCACATTTTTTCAATTTGGCATATAGCTTATTTTCACGAAGCCTTTGTAGTACCAGCTTCAAATGGCGCTCATGATCTTCACGGCTTTTGGAATAGATGAGGATGTCATCAATAAAGACAACAACGAACTGATCTAAATATTTTTTGAATACACGGTTCATCATATCCATGAAGGCAGCAGGAGCATTAGTCAATCCAAAAGACATGACTAAAAATTCATAATGTCCGTACCGAGTTCTGAAGGCAGTCTTTGGAATATCCTCAGTTTTAATCTTCAGCTGATGATATCCAGAACGAAGATCGATCTTTGAAAAGAATTGTGCTCCTTGCAACTGGTCAAACAGGTCATCAATGCGAGGTAGCGGATACTTATTCTTGATAGTGACATGATTCAATTCTCGATAGTCGATACAAAGTCGCATACTCCCGTCTTTCTTCTTTACGAATAAAACAGGAGCATCCCAAGGAGACGTACTAGGACGAATAAAACCGATGTCCAACAACTCCTGTAGTTGGACTTTTAACTCCTGAAGTTCAATAGGAGCCATTCGATATGGAGTTTTAGAAATGGGCTTTGTACCGGGTTCAAGGTCAATAAAGAATTCAACTTCACGTTCTGGGGGTAGATCAGGAAGTTCTTCAGGAAATACATCGGAAAATTCTCTAACAATAGAAATATTATTCAAATCTAACTTGTCTTTGTTCAAATCCATAACATGGGCTAAGAAAGCTTGACATCCGTTTTTCAATAAACGAATAGCTTTGTGGCTTGATATGACAGTGACTGATTTTAGTGGTTTAGTAGTTTGAATTCGTATGACAGGTTGGTTAGGAATATGAAAACTAACAACCTTACGAAAACAATCAATTTTAGCATGATGAGTGGTTAACCAATCAATTCCTAAAATCACATCAAAAGCAAGTATCTTTAAAGAGATAAGATCAATAGGTAATGTGATAGTGCCAACTTGGATCATGCAAGATTTATAAACTGTAGATGTAACGAAGGTTTCACCCAACGGAGTTTCAACAGATAAGTCAAAGTCCAATTTCTCCGGAGTCAAGTTTAAACGTTGAGCACAAGCAGGAGAGATAAAGGAATGGGTAAAACCGGTATCTAGTAAAGTATAAACTTCGCAAGAATTCAAGATTAGCTTACCCGTGATCACCTCGTTCGGGTTTCTCGCGTTTTGGCCAGTCACGACAAACGCCCTTCCAGGAACCGCTGATTTCGACTTATCCGGGACAACTTTTGGAGTCACCATCCCCGCTGAACTTGGTTTTGCTACAGAACACTCTCGAGCTATATGACCCTCCTTTCCACAGTTATAACATACCTTGGATTGTTGTGGGCAGTTTGGGCTGATATGTCCCTCTTTCCCACATTTGTAACATACGACCGGTGGTCGTTCTCCTCCCCTAGAAACAGTTGATGTTTGTGCTGACGTCTTCACGTTATCATTGTTGTACCTTCTCTTCTTGAAATCTCCTCCCGACTCGCTCCTTCTATTATCACGACCACGATTACCACCAGAGTGGTTACCGCTTTTGTCCGAATGTTTTTCTCCCTGCTGGTTTTCATTGCTTCGATGACTGCGGCCACCGGTATGACCCTGGTTGTGGTCCCTCGGTTGCACATACTCATTATCTCGCTCTAATAATTGAGCCATGTTTACAACATCTGAATATAAAGAAAATTTATGAGAGATAAGATATTGCCGAATCTCGGGTTTTAGACCTCTCAGAAACATCCTTGTCATTCGTTCCTCATTTTCGACCAAATGAGGTGCAAACCTGGATAACTCTGCAAACTTCGCCCGTACTAGGACACCGTCATGTTGTTTTGTTCTAGTCTGATAAACTCCACCTCCTTCATATGACGAATACTTTCAGGAAAGTACTTGTCATTGAACATTTTTTGAAATGTTTCCCAGGACATGTTGAGTGCGTCAGGCTGGGTACGCTTCACAGACTCCCACCAGTAGTCTGCCTCACCGCGAAACATAAAAGTGGCGAATGGAACCTTCTGTTCCTCCGTGCATCCCAAGACATCGAATATCTTGGTAATTTGCTTGACCCACGTTTCCGCCATGATCGGATCCGGCTTTCTCTTAAATTCTGGTGGTCCCAATTCTTTGAACTGCTTGGCTGTGACAAACCGCGCGTTGTTATCATTTCCACCTGTATTCTGCACACGAGTCTCCCTCGTCTGATTTTGCATGAACTGCAAAAAGCTCCTAAACATTTCATCATTCATCGTTTGCTCGGTAACGTTGTTTACAGGAGGAATATTGCCTTCCTGTTGCACGTTCCCCTGGGTGGTGATTAAAGGTGTCTCCACGGTCTGATTTACTCCATTATTAACGTTCTCAGCTGCCATTCTTAAATACTGCTATAAAACAAGGGTTAATAGTCATGTCATATATTATCCCTATACTCTGACCGACCAAATAAACACCAAATAAACTTAGTCAGGTCATACTAGCGAAGGAATTTCCCGTCTCTCCCCTCCTAGTTCTTGTCTCACATCTCAGCCAGGGATCATATCCCTAAGCTCTGATACCAACTGTGACGCCCCAAAATAGGTATACGACACCCATTCTGAGTCGCCAAATACATGGTACAGAAAGCAAACTACAATTTTAATAATACAATTGTCGTGCAAAATACGACAACACATACTGTGAGTTTAAATACATATATTGTCTTCTGGACAATATCCACACTCAAATAAATCCTCATTACAATTATTCAAACACTATTTTACAGAAATAGTGAGGACTGCTAAAACATCTTTCTAAAACCATCACTCCATACCCCGAGTAGATCCTGCTATGTTCTCACCTCCTGAGAAGAAAAATGGAACAAAAAGGAAAAGGGTGAGCTCAACTAGCCCAGTAAAGAATATTATGACTAAGATAATATACAACAAATTATCGTTAGTCTTCAACAGGGAAAAATCTGATAGAATATAATCGACAGCAAGTTTTAGATCAACAACTGCAACGGAAACAACAAACCATTAGAAGAGTCAAGTAGAGAAAGAATTCTATTATCTTCTAAGATTTAAAAGTCCATCATCAATATTTTATCCCTGTAACATCAATTAATAATCATCTTTATCCAAATATTCATCTTTGCACTACAGGCCAAAGATATTCATTTGTATCACCTGTCAGTCATGTTCATCTCAACACCTGTTCATCTTTGCACTACAGGCCAAAGATATTCATCAAGTAATCATACATCTTTGCACTACAGGCCAAAGATATTCAGTAATATCATCATTTAGGACTGAGGATGATGAAAAATATCTTAAAGAAAACGAATCTAGTGAGACAGAATGACAAATAGTAGGGATTCGTATAACAGTTTATCCAAGATCAATAACACTTCATAATAATCAATTGTGAAGCAGGATTCAAAAATAAAGATCAAAACATGGATACAATCAAAGATAGTAACCATAATAGACATCTTGGACAAAAAGAGAAAATTTTATTTTTTGGTGAATAGTGCCGTATTTGTGAATAGTGTCGTATACGTGAATAGTGTCGTATACGTGAATAGTAACCCCGACACAAAAGTTCCAAATTTAATAAAAACTTATATCAATATTTCAGCATAATGATATTGAAGAAAATAATATCATTAAGAAGAAAATAATATCCCTTACCTCAAGATATCAGTACTTCGGGTCGGAATACCGGTATAAGGCTGAAAGAAACTTGCTCTGATGAATAGAAACTCTCAAAGTATCTAAATACTCACAAAATACACTCAATAATCTAGAGAGAGAAAGAGAGAAAACTTGTTTCTGGTGTGATTTTCAATTCTAACTTAGCCCTCTATTTATAGAAAAATGTTAGCACGCCGAAGCAGACTTAACCTGCAACCTGATGGCTTTACCTGCTACTATTCCCACCCACCATATTTGAATAAAAATCTCAGCATATTTTTTTTACCAACCAAGAGTGGGGCCCACCAATTCTAGAATTTTCTATCAAAATGATAAACTCCGAAAATTCAACAATTTCTGAACCAGTCATCTCGTAAAATTCATAATAAATCATACGTTCATTTTTAACGGTTCAAATTTGTGGACATATACTCAACTTATATATGTATAACATATCCAAAAATTATCACGATCCAACGGTCGGATTAAAAATTATAACTCCCGCAAAATATCTCAAAAACCCTGATTTTTAATACCTCCATTCTGACAAAAATACTGATAAAAACCTCAACATTAACTCCTTCATTTTTAACCACAAAAATATATCCCTCATTTATATCCACATAAAATAAATATTTCCTTATCATATGAATCAATAATTAATTATTCACAAATAATATTACAGAATCACATTTATGACAACCAGGCCGTTCCCAGGAAAGAGGGGGCTTTCCAATAAGAATTTCTCCTTACTGGTGCGCAATTAGATGACCAAACCTCTCCTTAGACAGAACTTTCTAGATATTGCCAATAATGTTATCTAATAATATTATTTAAATAATATGAATTATTGATCTGATAATGGAAAATACTGTGCAGCAACAATTATTGAAACAACAATAATATAAAATATCAATGCAACAATTATTGAATCAATAAAATAAAATATTAAACAGTAACTACTGTAACAATTATTGAGTAGTGCCTTCTTACGTAAGAATCAATAATTGGTGCAATACCGTGTGCTACTGTATTTTAACCACCGGGTATTCCAACAGTATTAACGGTAACAACTACGCCGTTATTTATAAACAACTTATACTCGTCGTTTTCTTCATCCAATCGCTTTCCGTTATGGGGCCCATACAAGGCTGCGCCGTCGTACGAATATTTCCCGACAGCAAGAATATTCCACGACCAAACGAATATTCCCCGACAAAATGAATATTTTATAACCACTTGCTTATTTTGCAAAATTTGCACATTTCACCCATAACCAAAGTATTATATCAAATTAACCCCTTATTATTCACAATAATATTTGGAGAAAATTTGATTTTATTCATTAATAAGTTGGGGTCTTACAGACACGGTCATATTGTTTTGCTCCAACTTGATGAATTCTACCTCCTTCATGTGACAAATACTTTCGAGAAAGTACTTGTCGTTGAACAACTCTTGGAACTTCTCCAAAGACATCTTGAGTGCGTCAGGCTGGGTACGTTTTACAGATTACCACCAGTAATCTGCCTCTTCACGCAACATAAAGGTGGTAAAGGGAACCTTTTGCTTCTCGGAGCATCCCAAGACATCAAATATCTTGGTGATTTGCTTTAACCACGTCTCTGCCTTAAGTGGTTTTGGCTTTATCAAAAACTCCAGCGGTCCTAGCTCCATGAACTACTTAGCGATGACCATCCGAGAGTTGTAAGTGTTTTCACCTACATTTTGAACAGGAGTCTCTCTCGCCTGATGTTACATGAATTGCATAAAGCCTCTGATCATCCCATCGTTCATCATCTGATCGGTGTTGTTGATTACCTAAGGGTTATTATCTTCCTGTTGCACATTATCTTGGGTATTGATCGTTGGTGACTCAACGGTCTCATGTGCTTCATTGTTTATCTCAACATTTTCGGATGCCATTTTCAAATACTGCCACAAAACAAGGGTTAATTAACATATCACATATTATCCCTATACTCTGACCGACCAATTAAATACCAAATAAACTTAGGTAGGTCATACTAGCGAAAAAATTTCCTAGTTCTTGTCTCACATCTCAGCCAGGGATCATATCCCTAAGCTTTGATACCAACTGTGACGCCCCCAAAATAGGTATACATCTCCCATCTTGGGTCGCCAGATATAAGGTACTGAATACTAATACAAACTAATTATACAACAATCGTGTAAAATACGACAAAACATAGGCTGTGAGTTTTAATACAAATATTGTCATCTAGACAATATCCATACTCAATGGAATCCTTATTACATTTATTATCACACTATTTCACAGAATAGTGAGGACTACTAATGCACCATCTAGGACCATCACTTTGTTCCCCGACTAGTCCCAGCTACGTTCTTATTTCCTGAAGAGAACAATGAAAGCAAAAGGGTGAGCTCAACTAGCCCAGTAAGAAATATTATGACTAAGATAATGCAGAATAAGTTATCATTAGCCTTCAACAGTATAACAACTGATAGAATATAATAGACAACAAGTTTTAGATTAAAAACTGCAGCGGAACAAGTAATCCATTAGAAGAGTCAAGTAAAGTATAAAATCTATTATATTCTATGATTTAAAAAGTTTTTCATCAACTTTATCGCTGAGACTCAGCTTAATAAATAAAATCGAATCATCCCTGCTCCATGGCCAAGGATATTCATGTAATCATCAATGGTCATGACTATACTGAATAATCCCTGGTCGTAATCATACCAACAACTGTCCACTAATGAACTACAGGCCAATGAGGACTTTTACCACATCATTCATCACATTACGGTCATGATTATACCGAATAATCCCTAGTCATAATCATACCAAGTCCATCTATGCAGGTAAGCCAAAGATGACTTTCATCACAATATAAGCATGAGGATGATGACAATAACATAATAATTCAATAAAACAAGTTCAAGAATAAATTTTAAAAATTTATAAATTAATTTATCCAGAAACCAATAACGTCCAAATTGTCAACATGATACTGCTTTGTAGAGTAAAATTCAAGAATGCTCAGAAGAATATTTCCATGAATAGATACTGGATGAAGCGCAAATATCAAGGATATTCCACTAATTTCATAGAGTATAGAAGCCAAAGCTTTAACCAACTGAGTATAATAGAATATATGAAACTGCAAATAGATTTTCGCCCGCCATGCGGTAATCCACGTAGACAGATCATTTCCACAATTTAATAAGGAATGAATATGAAGGATTATTCACCATGCATGTGATAATCCACATAGACAGGTTATTCTAACAGAATAATAAAGAATAGAACCAGGTCATGCGTAATCCACATAGACAGAATATTCTAACAGAATAATAAAGAATGGAACCAGGTCATGCGTAATCCGTACTAACAGGATATTCCAACAGAATAATAAAGAATAGAACCAGGTCATGCGTAATCCGCACAGATAAGATATTCTAACAGAATAATAAAGAATAGAATATCAACAGAATTCACTGGGCATGCGATAGACCGCACAGACAGGTTATTCCAACAGAATAATAAAGAATGGAATAACAGAAGAATTTCACCATGTTTGCGGTACTTCGCATAAACAGGTTATTCCAACAGAATAATATAGAATGAAATAATAGAAGAATTTCACCATGTATGCGGTACTTCGCATAAACAGGTTATTCCAACATAATAATAAAGAATAGAATAACAGAAGTTCTCTTCATGAATACGAAAGAAATAATACCCCTTACGAGTACAACAAATAATATCCCTTACCTTAGAAAAATGGAATACTGGAGTAGTGAAGTAGCAGAATACTTTTCTTCTTTCTCTCTATAGTTTCTCACTCTAGAGTTTCAGTGAATTCGTAAGAAATAATGAAGGAATGAGCTTATATTTATAGAATAACTGAAAGTAGCTCTTGGTCTTAACGAAGGGTCAAAATGACTCTTGGTAATATTAAAGAGACAACTACTATTTACGAAGGGGCAATTAACTCTTGGAACACCGAAGAGACAAGTAACTCTTGTAAAATCGAAAGGACAAGTTACTATTAAAACTTTAAACCAACGATTCATATTGATTTACTATTATAATTTCAACCAATTGTCTGAAAAATTATCACATCTTCTCATGGAATAATATTGTACTCAAAAATGATTTGGACCGAAAAGAAATATATTTTTCAGGTGAATAGTATCCCGTGAATAGTACTTCGAGAATAGTATCCCGACACAAAAAGTGTCCCAAATACCCGAGTGAACAATACTAGAGTAAATAGTAACCGGGTGAATACTAATCCGTGAATAGTACTCCGACACGAAAAGTACCCTGAATATCCGATTGGTCAATATAACCTCTAAACATCAATTATTATCGAACTAAATATCGATTTCTACTAACACTAATAATTCCCACACAATAGAACTATCAATTTCATCTTTAATCAACACGAACTTATTCATCATTAATATTATAATTCACAATATTTAACAACCAGGTCGTTCTCAAGAAAGAGGGGGCTTTTCGGTAAGGATTTCTCCCTATTGGCGCGCAATTAGATTATCTAACCTCTCCTTGATAGAACTTCTAGACATTGTTAATATTGTAAATAATAATATGAATAACTTTGTCGTCTCAATTATTGGTTTAATAATATAACATATTATACAGATGATACTGTGATAATAATTGAATCAATAATATGAGAGATATGATGCAGCAATTACTGTAATAATAATTGAGTATAACTGAGTGACTTCTCACGTAAGCATCAATAATCAATACCGTGTGCTAATATGCAACCACGCGTATTACTGTACTTTTACTACCGGGTAGTTCAACAGTTTTAACGGTAACACCTCCGCCGTTATTTTTATAAAAAGATAATTCTGTCGTTTTCTAACTACGACAATACTTCCGTTGTGGGGTCCACCAATGATTATGCCGTCGTACGAATATTCCCTGTTAAAACGAATATTTTCCGACCAATCGAATATTATATAACCACTTACTTACTTTGCAAAATTTATAAATATTACCCACAACTATAACATTATATCAAATCCACACCATAATATTCAAAAATATATTTTGAGAAAATTATTCTTTATTCATAAAAGTTAGGGTCTTACACAAGTTGTCACCGAGGAACACACAATAACCAGAAGTTAACCTCCTGGTGTCGGGACATCCACCCCATTCTGCATCTGTATAGGAAACTAGAGTGGAGATCGAAGAAGGATAAAGATGTAGACCATGGGTAACAGTACCCTGAATGTAGCGTAGAATGCAGCGGAGAGCTTGCATATGTTCATCCATCGGGTTATGCATAAACAAGTAGATCTGTTGGACCACATACGATATGTCGGGTCGGGTGAATGTGAGATACTATAGAGCCCCTACAAAACTGTGGTAATAAGAAGCATCCTCATAAGGATTGTTGAATGTAGCACTGAGTTTCGGTTTGGTGTCAACCGGAGTAGTACAAGGCTTATAAGAGGACATGCCAGCACATTCAATAATCTCTTCTGCATACTTTCTCTAAGACAAAAATAGACCACCTGCATGACAAGTGACAGCTATACCCAAGAAATAATTTAGTGGACCCAAGTCTTTCATAGCAAATTCTGAGCTGAGAAGTGTCATTATGAACTTGCGAAGAGTATCAGAAGAAGCAGTTAAGATAATATCGTCCACATACAGAAGAATATAAGCCATATCAGTACCGTTTTGAGAGATAAAGAGAGAGGTGTCAGACTTGCTGTGAGTGAAACCAATGGAAGAAGCATAGTCGGCAAATCGTTTGTACCAAGCTCGGGGAGCTTGTTTTAACCCGTACAACGATTTTTGTAGAAGACAGACATGATTAGGGCGATCAGGGTCTTTAAAACCCAAGGGCTGATGCATGTATACTGTTTCTTTGAGTTCACCATGTAAAAAAGCATTTTTAACATCCAACTGATGAATGGGCCATGCCTTAGAGAGAGCAAGACTGAGTACTGTGCGAATAGTTGCCAGTTTGACCACCGGGCTAAAAGTTTCTCCACAATCCATGCCAACCTATTGACCTGCACCATCACCTACAAGACGAGCTTTATGCCTCTCAATAGAACCATCAGATTTTTCTTTATGTCTAAAAATCCACATAGACCGAATAACATTAACATCAGGTGGACGGGACACTAAATCCCACGTCTTATTTTTAATAAGAGCATTATATTCATCGTCCATAGCTAGTTTCCAATTCGGGTCCTTGAGTGCAGACACTGGGTTACGAGGTAAAGGTGATTTTGTGACATGAGTGAGAAGGCCATGATGGTATTTTTGATTTGGTTTAAAAATACCATGTTGACTTCTAGTAACCGGTTTGAGGTCTGAACTCGAGGTGGGCTGGAAAATGGGAGGGGGAGGGTGATGTTGTGTGTGGTCTGTGTGTGGGCGAGAAGATGAATGGTCCAACGGCGGTATTGGGTCGTTGATTGGAGGAGGTGACAGTGGGCATGTTGTGGTTGATTAAGGATGTGGGCTGGGGGCGGTAATGTGCCGCTGGGTCAGGCCTGCTGACGAGCTGGGCTGGGAATTTGTGTTGCCTGGCGGGCTGGACAGCAAGGTGGGCGGGTTAGTGGGTTGGTTGGAGTGAAGATGATGAATCACGTAAGGTGATAGATTTTCATCCAAAAAATCATATATAGAAGATGTAGGAGTATGCAGCTTTGCAAAAGGAAACTCTGTCTCATCAAATAATACATGGCAACTAATGATAGTTTTATTAGAGGATAAATCATAGCATTTGTAACCACGATGATTTGATGGGTGACCCAAAAAGACACAAGGAGTGGAACGAGGTTGAAGCTTATGTATCGTAGGGGACGAAAAAAGGGGCTAACATAAGCAACCAAAGACTCGTAAGTGAGAGTACGACGGGTCTTTTTGGTATAAGAGTTTAAGAGGAGATTGATAGGCGAGAGTTTTAGTTGGTAAGATGTTAAGGAGATACGTTGCCATTTGTAAGGCATGGTGCCAAAATGAAGGAGGTAGTGACGCATGAGCTAACAATGTGTGAATGAGATTATTAATGGAGCGAATTTTTCTTTCGGCTTTTCCATTTTGAGAGGAAGTATGTGGGCAAGAAAAACGAAAAGAAATACCATTAGCTTCACACAAACGCAAAAAAAAAACCATTGTCATATTCTCTACCATTGTCACATTGGATATTTTTTAATTCCCTTTCGAATTGAGTGTTGACATAGGCTCGAAAGGTAAGAAAGGTGGAGTATACTTGAGATTTTTTGGAAATGGGAAATGTCCATAAAAATTTTGAATAATCATCCAAATAAAGCACATAATATTTGTGACCCAAAGAACTCACAACAGGAGATGTCCACAAATCAGTATGCAAAATATCAAATGGCATAAAAGTAGAGTTATGAGAATCAACAAATGGCAATTTAACATGTTTACCAAGAGGGCATGAATGACAAAAACGAGAGTTCTAGTTTTATTACATTCAATCAAATTATTCCGCCTAAGGGAGTTTAAAACAGGCGCTCCCGGGTGTCCAAACGGTTATGCCAAAGAAAAGAAGACAAAGCTGCAAAAGGTGAAGGTAAGATGGCTTGATTTTTGGTGGAGGTGGTGATAGGATAAAGCTCGCCTTGACTATCACATCTTATTAGTGTCAGCCCCGTCTGAAAGTCCTTCACAGAAAACCCAAAAGGATCAAATTCAACAGAAACTTGGTTATCAGTAGTAAATTTTCGAACTGAAGCTAAGTTTTTAATTAAATTAGGGGCATGGAGAACATTTTTTAACTCTAATGGAGGGTGAGGGGGAGATAATTTAGCACTACCAAAACTACGAATAGGAATAGAATGGCCATTTCCGACAATTATGTCACGATCATTGCTCAATTTAAAATAAGACGAGAGATTACCTTGCGCGAATGTCATATAAGATGTCGCCCCGGTGTCCATATACCACGACGGATCGGGTTGCACAAGGCTAAGAGTGTGAAGAGCTGCTTCAATGTCAGTTGGGCTAGCTGCATTGGCATTGAGGGCCTGCGGAGGCCTTGGACCCAGAATTCCAGGTTGTTGCGTTTGTGTGTAGGGAGCATTCGGCCGAGCCCAATTGAATGTGGGAAATGGGCAAGGAGGTACAGCCCAAGAAGCACCCCCTTGCTGCCAAGACCACGGCTGCCAAGGCCATGGCTGCTGGTGCTGCTGTCCCTGTCCACCACGTCCGCCGCCAGTGGTCTGCCCCGCCGCCGGAGTTCCGGCCACCCTTGTCGAGGTTCCGACCACTACTTTTGTAATTTTTCTTACGTTGTCCCTTATTCCCGCGATTATTATTGTGAGTATTATTATGCCGATTATGAGATGAATGACCTTGAGATTGAATGGGATAATTCATGTCATCATCGGACTGCTGGGAATTAGCGACAAGAGCAGTGGAACCCGACTCACGAGCAGCCCGTTGAAGGATCGTTGTCTCCTCCAAAGCTAACTTGGATTTTGCCGTCTCAAAACTCGGTAATGGGTCATGTTGTTGAATGTGAGTCACAAAACCAGCATAAACATCTGTAATCCAGCAATCATTTTCAACACCAATCGAGTATTAGAGACCAGAGCATCAACATTCGCCAATTGATCGGCTAAAAGCTTGAGTCGATTGCAATAGGCAGTGGTTGTGGGGAAATCCTCCAAATTCGTATTTGTGAATTGGTTTTCGAGGTGAACAACTCTCGAGTGTTTATTGTCCTGGAAAATCGCCGCAATACGTTTCCAAGCATTCTCAACTGAGTCATCGTTCACAAGAATGGAATTAAGGATGTCTTGTGATACGGTTGCATACAGCCTCTGCAACACGGCAGCGTCAAGGCGGTGCCAAAGGACGGGATCGACTGCCTTTGCATCTTGTGCCATCTTCTTGGTCGTCTCATCCAGTGGGGGGATGATGTGATCAAGCACTTTATGAACTCGTGCGTGAACCTTGAAGAGGGCTGTCCAAGAATGATATTTGCTGGAATCATGATCTAACGTAATAGGGATGAGAGATTTGACGTTAGTGATAGCCAAAACAGGATGGAATTTAGGTTGATCGGCCATGATGATGAGGAGGCACGACGGAGCAAAGTGAAGGGAGGAAGAAGAAGACGGCTAGGTAGGGTTGAGATGGGGAGAAAGAATCAATGCTCTGATACCATGAAGGAAATTGTTCTGTGATTGTTTTCATTCATTGAGATCCCTAATATACATTAGTTATCAGAGTAATCAAAGGCTAGAAACTAGGAAAGACATTGACTAAATACAACAGAATAAAACATATCCTAATATAGAAGATTTACACGTAATATAAAATATTTACAAGAATAATTACATATATTCTATTATGTAGGTTAGGATTTTTGTCAAGAGATAAAAGTTTTTCTAATCTAGATTTATGTATTATGATTATCTGATGACTTGCAATTATAAATCACCCAATCAACAGAAAACTTTCTTAATTTTATACTAGTACCTAGCAAGAACGAAGAATATATAAATGTCTTATTGAAGATTCTCCGTGAATGTGTAAAAATTATAGCAAACAGTTGGATTTAGTCGGCGTCACGAGCTTTACGTGTACTATGCCCAAGGCCCATCTTTATAGCAAACATGAACGGGATGCTTTTTCTTCATTTATTTTTCCAAAAACTTTATGTAGACATGAAAATTAGACAGAAGTGTATTTAAATTTTAATTATTTATATTTTAACCCCCAATAATAAATAAAAATATAAGTGAAATTCAAATATACTCATGTCCACCTAGAAGAGTTCTTATTTTCCTAGTGTTATTATGCTACTTGTTACTTTCACATCAATAGTGTTGTAATAATTAAATATTGAATATTAAAATTAAATATAAAACAATATATAATTGTAATTGATTATAATTATTATGCTCATCATCTAATAACATTTTAACACATAATTTTGTAAATTAAACATCTTTCTCAATCGGAAAAAACTAACAACTTAGCGGGATAAGAATTTGACGGTTAACTTTTGGAGTTGACATATTTTTGAATACCTTCTAAACTTGTGTTTACTTATTACTGAAAACACTTATTAGTTTTCTCTTGTACTGTTGTACATAGGTTTTTTTGTTTCTCATTCATTTTTACCATCTTTTACGGTTGTTTGATTGCATCTTAACGACTCATCTCTTAATTCATCTTAACAGTTCATATCTTTATATTAAAAGGTCATCTGAATAATTTAGACTCATATTTGTATGTTAACTATTCAGAGGATCTCTTAATACAAATATGTGGGTTGTTAAGATGTATTAAAAGATGAATTGTTAAGATACATTAAAATACAATCGAACACTACTTTAATTTAGTGACTTGACGGATTTCTATTTTACTAAAGTTTAGTTCATTTTCCCATTTTCACCTCTACTGCTTTAAGATTTTCCTTGTTTTTCTTTCTTATCTTCTGAGCTAAAATGAGGGGGTTTTGGTGTTATTTTTTTTATTTCAGAATTGAGTAAGTCTGCTATCACATAAAATCAGTCATATACCGCTCACATACACTCACATGCATATTTTGATGATGTATTCACATGCATGTGAGCGTATGTGAGCGGTATGTGACTGGTTTTATGCGATAGTAGACTTAGGGGCTGTTTGTTTAGGATTAAATACATCTGAATGGCTGAATCGGTCAACCATTAAGTGCGTTTATTTTGAAAAAAAATCGTCTGAATGGCTGAATTGGTCAGATGATTGAGCTAAATGACTAAGTCAGTTTTTTTGGCTAAATGAGCACCTGAATAAAGTAAAAAAAATTTAAAAAATATATTAACTATTATATTAAGTAATATTAAATAAATTTACAACAATTTTAAATTTTTTCAGAAGGGTAAAATAATAAAATTATGTCATTCAGATGTTTCAGTAATGTTAATTATCAAACAATTTTTTTCATTCAGATTCAGATTCAAATTTATTCGGTCTTTATCAAACACCCCTCTATTATTCACAATTTAATGTAAAGTAAAATTTTCTCTAATTCATAAATAACAGGATTTGTTGTAATGATTGTATCAAAATTTTCTCTCTTTCCTAAATTCATTTGGTGTCTCCCTTCCGAATTTAGAACCGCCAACAGGAAACTCTCTTTTAACTAATGTTACTTGTAATGGTAACTGCTTTTGAGTCTCACAGTGGCTTTTAGACAATCTCTAGTAGGCCTAAGCTCCATCAATTCTAAATTTTTTTGGTAGATACAAAAGACTATATCAAGTAATCTTATTTTGGTGAACTATTATTTTTAATATATTTTAATGGGTGTGTGAAAGAATGATTAGTGGACTATTTATTAAATATAATATAATATTTTAATATTATAATCGATGAGATAATCTATCTGCCGAAAAGATTAAAAGAGCAGGAATTTCATGACAAATGAACCCATTTTAAAGGAAAGATTTCTTTCATTTATCATTGCCTAATTCTTCTCTGACCTCTATCACTCTGTTTGAGTATTTAAATACGAATTCTTACAAGTTTTTTTTTTGATGCAAAAAATTGGAGATAGACAAAATATTTTAAACTCTCGATATAATACATTATGCTTATAAAAATCACGCACATTTGTAAAAAACTTCATCGTACATATCAGGTCAAAACTCAAAAATTCACCATAAATGGTAAGACATAAAATTAATACCAACAATTAAAACTCAAAATTTTAAACGTGATAAACGACCAAGGCGGTAAAATGAGCAAACAATTCGGACTTGATTTGTACTCGCTCGACTAAAAGTTTGATTCGAGCTCGACTTGAAATATAAATGATTTAAATATGAGCAAATTTTAAAGTTCGATAAATTAATCGAACCTTCTCAAAATTTTAATTTTCTATTGATATACAAATCATATTCGTTCGAAAATTTTAAATTATTCGGACTCGATTCGATATCGTGCTCGACTCGGTAGCTAAACGAGTCTCAATTAAACTTTATTTTATACTTAATAAATTTTGTGAACTAAATCTGAGCAACTCAATACTCGGCTCGACTCGACTCGGTTCATTTACACCCTTATAAATGACTCACGTGTCACTAAACCAAGACTTATAAATTACAATGGATGAATTACATGTTCTATTACATTTTTGAAAAAAATTACAACAATAGTGCACTCATAAAATATTTATACAATTAATACAATTTCATATTTATTTACAATATTAGTGCAATTAGGATTCCTTAATTTAGGGAATTAGTATACAATTAGGATTCCTTAATTTAAGTAATTAGTATTGATTTACTTATTAAATTAAGTAATTAATAAGTAAACTCCTCTTCCTCTTCTTTTCTCTCTCTCAGAAATACAAACTCAGTCTCTATTGTTACACAAACTTTTCTCACTCTCTCTCTTCCCTCATCTGCTGTCCGTTGCCGTGTCACCGACCCTCCGGTTGGATCGAAAAAGAGGTGGTCATGTAACCGAGAGAGCTACCTGACCGACGACGATGACGCACTTCCCCTTCCGATGGCCTATCCGGACACCTCACCGGTGTCTGCTAAAAAGATTGATCGTCGACACTATTATTGTCGCCTTCTGACGCCACCTCTACCTCCTCCTCTGTCGCTTCCATTATGACCGCCTCTTCCTCCACCGCTTGAATTTTTTTTTCCTATAGTGCAGTTGGTAGCCAAACCTCCATACTGAGGTAACCTATTCAGTTTTATTAGGTTGCCAATTTATTTTGAATGTGATGCAGTTGGTAGCCAAACTTTCATACCAAGGTAACATATTCAGTTTTATTAGGTTACCAATTTTATTTTGAATGTGATGCAGTTGGTAGTCAAACCTTCATTCAGTTGGTTGTCAAACCTTCAGACAAAGGTAATCAATTCAGTTTTATTAAGTTACAAAATTATTTTGAATGTGATGCAGTTGGTAGCCAAATTTTCATACAAAGGTAACCATTTTAGTTTTTGTTGGTAACCAAATCGTTATAAAAAAATCATAACAGTAACTCAAGTACTTTCGGAGATTTGCGGCGGAAGAGGAGGATGATGAAAGGAAAGAGAGAGCGATATAACGGCAGAGCAATCAAGGACTTTCGGAGATTCGCGGCGGAGGATGATGATGAAGAGGAAGAAAGAGGAGGCGGTGATGAAGATGTGATGGAGATGAATATTAGGATGAAGAAGATATTTTTTTATTTTTCCCTCTTTTTATTTTGAAATTGAATTTGTTTTTGTTGTTAGATGCTAAATATTTAAATTTGAATTATTAATTATAACAGTTATTTCTCCTTGATTTTAGGTTTCCTTATCAATGTGAATTGTACTATTTTTATAATATAGGTCTTAATTACATTCTTTTTGTAATTATTTGTATATACACTAATGGTGTAATTACTTTCTAATTGTTTATATTTCTGTAAAGAATCCGGTTACAATATTATTAGCAAAGTAAAGGAAAGGCCCATTAACATGTCTCATGTTAATGAAAAAAGAGCTTAGATAGGCCACATCCGACCCATAAGAACTCCACAGAGGGTCCGTTTTGCTAGTTAACAGAACCTTTTGGACCATATTTGAACATTATCAACAGTTACAGGACCAACTAGCAATTAAAAAAAGAATCTTTCTTCTTTTTCTTCTTCTCCTCCTCCTCCTCCTCGACCATTTCTCCCAGTATTTTACAGAGACCTTCTCCTTTCTCTCTCACAAGCCATGGCTATACCTCAGCACCAGTTTCAACAAAATCTCCAGCAGCAGCATCAATCTAAGAATTTCAGGTATAAAATCAATAAACTTTATAATCATTTTTCAAAACCCTAATTTCTTCACAAGAATTTCATTTCAACTTATAAATTATGCATTTTTCAGAGATTTTTACAAAATTAACGGGCAGATTTCTCCGCCGGTCACCTATTTCAGCGGCCAGAATATTCCCGATCAATCTCATCATCCGCCATACATCCCTCCCTGTAATTTCTCTCTCTTTATTATGTCTCTGATTCAAGTTAATCAAACAACTAACTAATTTTTTTGTGCAATTTCGGTGTTGTTACAGTTCATGTGGTAGGGTTTGCCCCGGGTCCGGGTCCGGGTCCGGCACCGGACGGAAGCGACGATTTACAATGGAATTGCGGCGTTGAACCGGATAAAAAGAGGCCAAAAGAGCAAGATTTCATGGAAAATAATTCGCAGATATCTTCTGTTGACTTCTTGCAACCTCGATCAGTCTCTACGGGGCTAGGTTTATCTCTTGATAATGGGCGTTTGGCTTCTTCTGGAGACTCGCCCTTTTTGGCTCTTATGGGTGATGACATTGATCGCGAGTTGAAGAGACAGGATACTGAAATTGACAGATACATCAAAGTTCAGGTTCGTTTTGGATATAAACTCTGTCTTCAATAGTTGTTCAAATTATACTTATACTTAGAAATGAGATAAAGTTAGGGTTTTGATCTATATTTAGTGTTTTAAATATGAATGCGAAGTAGTTATTTATTACTTATTTGTGCTGTTCAGTGTTCACAATTGCTTTTTAATCTGGTCACATGGCTGAGTGATCAGTAGATTGTCTTAGTGACAATTGACATTATGCATTTTATACTTTCTGTATTAAAAGATATTTGTTATTAAAGAGAAGCTATTATCTTGAAACATGATATCTTAGGATACTGTCTATCTATGTATAGGTCGATAATCTTAGTGACAAATAAGTTTCTGTAGGCTATGCTTTTCCTTGTGCTTGTAGGAATTTGAAAAGATAGTTTATCTTCCCTGCTCCCCTACCCAAATTGAAGTTGTGTATTACTTCTCGTCTAGAATTGGGAATATAGTTTCTTAAGAAGTTACGTGTTTCTTTCCACTTGTAAAAGGATAGCTGAATTTAATGACTATAAATTTTACCCATTTTATTTCTCTTTCTTATTGTAGCGACGATGTCTTTATTTCTTTCCTAGAAAGTGCATCAGCTTGAATTGTAAAATGTTATTTGGAACATCATATCCTTGAAGTAAGTTTGGACTTCCGTCAAATTTGTGAGCTTCACTTTATAACATATCACCATAGAATGCAAACAATTTGAATAGGATAGTTGTTGTCTTTTGATGCCAATCTGATGAGTTCGTAGCAGTGTTATAAAAGTCGGCATAGTCGGCGACTAGGTCGGGGTCGGAGCCTCAACGAGTCGACTAGGGCCTAGTCCTTTGATTTAGTCGGGCTCTAGTCGGGAAAGTCGCCTAGTGGGAAAAGTCGCCCAGTCGGAATAAATCAAAGAATCGGAACAAATCGGGGAAAATCAGAAGTCGGGGAAAATCGGAAAAAATGGGAGCGAATGAGGTCCTTCTACCTAAAAGAAGTAGAAATGTGCGAGAACTAGATGAAGACGAGTTTGTGTCGGAAGATGATGACAATAAAGAGGAAGATGAGGATTATGAGTTTGAGTTCGATGGAGAGCAAGTCTTGGAGGGATATGGAGAAGAGGAGGATGAGTGATTGACTATTGATTTTGTGCTACTTAGTTTTATTTGGTTAATTGGTTTTGAACTTAGAGCGTCGAACTATTTGGTTTTACTTAGTTTTAATGTTTTTATTTGATGATTTGTGTTATTTATGTTAATTTACTTGCTCAAAACTTATGAAGGATGAAGGAGAGTATATATTTAAAAAAAAATTGAAAATCCGACTAGCCGATTAATCCCCGACTAATCCTATAGTCTCTAATCGGTAGCCGACCGACCTGGGACCGGCTAATGACTTTTAGAACACTAGTTTGTAGTTTTCCTTTAGCATCATTTATATTCTACCTTTACACATTTATATGTGTTCCAAAAATTATATTTCAGACCCAAACATTACTTGGGCTCTTTTACTATTTCTTTGGTATTGGGCTTGCATGTTAAGTTACCCAATGATATGTCAAATTAATTTAACTTGGTTATTAGAACATTTTGTTAATTTGCAAAGTGCCAATGCCACATCGATGTAATATCAATTGTAAATAGGTCTCCTGACTGTGATGTCTATATCAAGGCGAATGAATAGGATGCGAGTTGTCTGGGTCCACTGCCCTGAGAGCTTTTGAAAGTTCTTATGTTTTAGGTCCATTGCTGATAGAATTGAAGCTTTGTACCTTACACTCCAGTTACTCTTTTAATATTCCCTCTTCTTGAAAAACTGTTATTAGAATACAAACAATTAAATATAACTTTGATTGATTTTGTAGAATAGGTTATGTTTTTATAAATATTGGTCAAGGTCCTTAAGGAAAGTTATCTCTAACAATAAGACATCTAAATAAAAGAAGGAAATAACATTGACAAAAGAAGCCATCTATTAAGGAAGGGAAAGTTTAATGAACCTAGGTTTAAGAGAATTTTTAGTATTGTAGCATCATTAGTTTTCTTTCTTGAGAAGTTGACATTTATCCTATATCTTTTAGGCAATTTATCCTCACCCTGTTATTGTGTAACTTTGCGCAGATATAACTTGAAATATATGGTACATCACGCATGTTTTTTTGAACTTTTTACTTGTGTGGTAGTTTATTTTGATGATATATACGTGTATTTATGTGTGCGTGTGTGTGTGTGTATATATATATATACGTATATTTATGTGTGCGTGTGTGTGTGTGTATATATATATATATATATATATATATATACACACACACACACACACACACTCTTCTCGAGGATGTGCGCCTCACTTTAATGAGGCGACTCATCTTGCACCTAGGCACCAAGGAAACCTTTGCTTCTTGATGCATCTTTTGCCATTAATAACCATGGGGTTTAAATATGAATTACTATCTCAAACTATTCACCTTTTTCCACTTCGGTGATTACTTTATTATTTTTTCAATTAGATGATTAAACTTTCAATTTTTTTTCAATTTAGTTCAATTGAGCTGTCATGTCATAAATTGATGACATGACTTGTACACGTGATGTAAAGCTTATGAGTTAAAAATGAGTCATTCTACAAATTTTCTTTTATCATTTTATGTAAATAAAAATGCATAATAGTAATAAAGAATAATAAGTTATCAAAACAACAATTAAACAAAATAAAATAACAATTAAATAAAACAAAACAACAATTAAACAAAACATTAATATTTTAAAAAAACAAAAACTAAAGATAAAACCTTAACAAAAGCTAACTTAAACATATATAAATATAAAGTCATATCCTAATAATCCCCCTCCTTCTCCCTTGTCGTCCCCAGTCCCCCCTCCCAGTTACTCATTCTTGTTCCTACCCCCATTCCTTGTCCCTTGTCCCTCGTCTTCGTCTCTTCATCTTCCTATCCTTTTTCATTTTTAGCAGAGATAGTAAATATAAGAAATGAAAAATGAAAAATTTTCAAATCAAGAGAACTCATTTTCTTCTTCTTCCCTCTTCTTTTTTCTTTCATAATTTGTATATTGCTAATTGTTGGATGAGCGGAGGCATGGTTTTGTTTTGGGCTGATTCTTTTTTTCTTTTTCTTTTTGTAATTTAGACATTGTAGAACTATAGATCTGGGTTGTTATTTTGGGTATATGAATGTTTTTTTATCGGATTTGGTGAACTTTGTGGCTAGCAGCGATTGTTAAGCATTGTGATATAACGTTTTTGGCTCTGAGGTGGTAGGATTTTGAAGATGGGCGACGGAGGAAGAGAAGGATTTTCAACGATGGTGAATCCAGTGTTTTGAAGATGGAGGTGGGTTTGCTTGCATGTGTTTGGTGTGCGATGACAGGTGATTGAGGGTGGAGTGATGGTGGGGAGCTGATGGGGACGGGGTCTTGGGACAAAGGATAATATCACATAGATAATTCTCACGCAAAACTCAATTAATTTATTCAATATATCAAAATAATGAAGTACATCACTATTTATAACACTCCTACACAACTTTCCTAACATAACTTGAAATCTAATAAGATAACTACAAATAAAAGAAACTAATTAAAATACTTCTATTTCATAGGCTTCCAAAGTCTCTTATATTGTTCCAACCAACTTTCACGGGATTGTCCTACATCATTTCTCCTCCGCTGAAAAAAACTCGACTCCGTCGAGTTATGAACATCAACACAAGAACAATCACGTCGAATCACCGAGGAAGTTTTCGTAAGCTTCAAATTTGGCATATCAAGAGCGCAAGTAAGAGTGAATCTGGTATTGCCTTTAATAATCGAATAGATATTAATATGAGCATCATGTTGCGCATGAGTATCCCATAACCATTTACGCCCCAAGATAATGTGACAAACTTTTAGGGATAGAATATCACACTTAACTGTATCCTTAAGTTTGCCAACGGAAAATGTAACCACACCCCTCTAGGTAACCCACAACTTTGTATTGGTAATCTATGCAACATCATACGGCTCCGGGTGAGTCAACTTTTAACCCAAGTTTCTTAACTGCTTCCTTAGAAATAACATTCGTACAACTCCCAGTATCAATCACAAGAGAGCACATTTGTCCCTCATATATGACTCTTGTTTGAAAAATTCGCCCACGATGAATTTTAGGTTCATCCTTGTGTTGTTGAGCAACAAGTAAAGGTCGAAGAACACCTAAACATTCTTCCAAATGAGCATCAACTTCTAAATCTTGCTCATTAGGCTCATATTTGTCGTCTATTGGCTTGCAAACCTCTTCGTTTAAGTAGGCTTTTTCGCACGTTTTGTCAACAATAGCCAGTTGCCTAGAGGGAGAAGATGCAACATTCACCTTTGGTGAAGAACACTTAAAAGACATGTGACCAAAAGCACGACAGTTATAGCACCTAGACGAATTGTTGTTGCTAGAATTAGAAGAACCTGGGGTACGGTTAGGCCTGCTAGTAGCTGAAGGGCATGTTGATGATCTTTCCATTGACCTATTTAAAACAGGCTTCACAAAAGTACGCTCCCTCCGAGTTTGGACTTGTATTGGTGGCCTAACATAATTCCTTTTCAAATTATCCTCTATTTGGGTGGCAACTTGAACAACATCATCCAAAAGCAAAAGTTTACCTGTAGCAACACCACCTGCAATCTCTTGATTCAATCCTCGACGGTACATGGAGATTAAAACTTCTTCAATCCAAAGAAATTCAGACCGTGTAACCAAACTGTAAAACATTGAAGTATACTCGGCTATACATTTACTTCCTTGTACCAATTAAGTAAATTGCAAATATGCTCGCTGCTTATAATTCGAAGGTACAAAACGCCGTGTCATTGCAGCTTTCATATCCTCTCATCTTCTCGTAGCTGTATACAAATTTCGTTGATGTTGATCCCACCAAATCCGAGATGTCCCTTTCAACTTCGCTTTAACAAAAAAGAGTTTTTTTTTCATCGAATAATTCATACCAATGAAAGAAGCTCTCCAAACTATGAATCCAATCGAAGAATGTCTCGGGACAATTATCGCTATTGAAATCTCCAACATCTAATTTTACTCCTCCATCCACTGCATTCATCCTAGGATTTGGAGCATTAACTCGTGGATTAGGGTCATGTTACTGTAGTCTCCGATTATTAAGATCCGGAATGGGGTCTTCAAAATTCTTAAGAGCATCTTCTTGTCCCTTATCTACGCGTTCCGTGAGTACATCAACTTTTACTGTGAGTGCTGTAATAGAGGCCTGAACATTTGCAGTAAGTGTTGTGATTGAGTCTTTAATCCTTTTGAGCCGCTCATCTTGTTGTAACATAATTATCAAGCTTGGCGTTCATCTCTCCAGCATTAACCATGGTTCCTGTGAATACAAATATAGACTATTTTTTTTACTTTTTTTTTTGCTCTAGGGACTTGAGTGCAGGAAATATAAAAAAAATAGGGACCGGTTGAAACTCCAGGGGCTGAAATGAAAGAAAGTGAAACTATAGAGACTGATATGTAACATTTTAGGGGCTATTTTGAAATTTCAAAAAACTCGGGGGGTTAAATTAGAAAATTTTAAAAACTATGGGGTACTTAACTGTAATTCGCCAGTAGATATTTTAAATAACCATATATGGTATATGGTCTCTGGTCTCTTGGCCTTGTATTATTACGTGACTTTGGGAGGCAAGTAAGGAGCATTTGAAAATCAAGCAACAGATGAATGGTCGACAAGACTGAGATGACTAAGTTTTTCTTTCTCTCTCTTATTCTACTTTTCTTTTTGTTGGTCTGTTTGACATTGAAAAGATGGGCTCCAACCCTTGATTTGGATGTGGGCTAAAATTTGGGGATTGTGAAGGTTAACGATTGGAGATGGGGTTTAGATTACAGGGATGGTTGTTGTGACTATTGTAATAGTAAGGAGGGATCTGATACAGTATGATGAATTAGACAAAGAAGCGCAGGCACAGATGAACGAAGAACTCTCAGGGTGGAAGCTTGTTGTAGGTGATGATGTAGGTTTTGGATAAGGCTTCATTTTGACTGGCAGTTTTTTTTGTGTGATGATGATGGGACAATGATTTTGGGACATAGGCTGGGGGTCGGCAGAAGGTGGTCGGGGTTGGGCTTTGATACCAAAATGATGGGGACGTGGTCTTGGGACAAGGGATAATATCACACAGATAATTCTCACGCAAAACTCGATCACTGTGCTCTAAAAATCCATGACTAGGTCCGCCTAGGCTCCGCCTAGGTACTAGGCCCCCCCTTGGCGCCTCACCTAGGTGCTAGGCCTCCTGGCGCCTCAGCTAGGCCCAAGGCGGCAAAAAAATTTTCTTAAGAAATTAAGTGGGAGCCTAGGTGGGGTCTAGGCGAAGAGGTTTTTATTTTATTTTAATAACTATACAAACTAAATCTTGATATATTTATTTTTTTAATATTTTACCATATTCATAATACATGTTGTAGCATATCAAATCACAACAAGAAGTGAACAATATCAAGTCAAAATGGATAATTTTATTAACTTATACCAACTTCAAATTATATAAATGATGATGCATTTGTAATATTTAGTTTAATTCAATATAACTCTTAAATTTATGTTTAGTTTCCTAAGTTTTAATATTGAATTAAATTATTGATATTTTAAATTTTATTATTTAATAGTAATCTTGTTTGTTTATGAATAAAACTAATACGTTAAAAATATGTTTGAACTGTGAACAATTGCATGTTTGTGTTTGAACTTTGACATTAACAATATGGATATGTGTTTGAACTTTAAGTAAATGCCCTTATTATATTTATTATAGATTGGTTTTGCTTTATATTATTGTTTTGTTTGGATAAATGTAAGATAAAATATTAAAATTGGCTTAAAATTAAAAATCCCGCCTAGGCACCCTAGGCGCTTGGTCCCCCTCGGCCGCTTGCCTCCCGCCTAGCGCTTTTTAGAACATTGCCGAATCAATTAATTCATTCAATGTATCAAAATAATGAAGTACATCACTATTTATAACACTTCTACACAACTTTCATAACCTAACTTGAACTCTAATAAGATAATTACAAATAAAAGAAATTAATTAAAATACAACTTTTATTTCATAGGCTTTCAAAGTCTCTTATATTGTTTCAACCAACTTTCACGGGTTCGTCCTACATCATCAGGAGCATAGGTGATGGTTGTGGAGATGTTACAGGTGATCGGTGGCGGGTGATCAGAGATTGTGAGTTATGGTGGTTACTGGTTAAGCTCTTATTTTTATTCTGCAGTAGTTTTTAATTTGTATTATCTATAATATATCCATTTTTATGTTAGTTTAGTGTTGTTTGTTTTATTTTGTTTATTATTATTTTACCTGTTTAATTCATTAAAATGACACCAAAAGGTAATTGAAAAATGAGTTTTTTGACACATCAACACTGAAATTTCACCTATTGAAGCCATGTCATCAATTTATGACATGACATCTCAATTGAACTAAATTGGAAAAAATAAAAAATGTAATCATCTAATTGAAAAATTATAAAGGCGATCACCAAAGTAAAAAAATGTGAATAATTTGAGGTAGTAATATATATTTAAGCCCAACCAAGGTTTCCATGGCACACACACGATAGGTTTTCAACAGAATTTACATTTTTCAAACATGAGAATATTATACGTAAAGAGCGAGTAAAAAGTCGTATGCATAATAACATACAAAAGAAAGAAAATTCAATTAAGTACACAGTCTTGTTAAAATGAAATGTACCTGAAAACACAAACTGAACATGACCAATAAATGCATCTTTCAATCTTTCAAGAAGAAAGAAAGATTTCGAAGTTTCGGTTTTATTTACATCTTGTTGAAATGAAATTTACCTGAGAGATGTACATGAAAATGAACATATATGTCACACAATATGAGAGTTCATTTCAGAAAGAGATGAAGTACCAAATTGTAGTATGTTATGTTAAAGGAAACTTTTTTGGTGAATAATGTTTTCTACAGGGGTTTTGAGAATTTTAACTACAGGGATTACCCTTTGATTGGTTATACACATTTGTTGCGATGGGAAGTTAAAATATTACAATAGTTATATGAGTGGGGGGAGAAAAGAGGAGAGAGAATTGAAATTAACATGATTGTCCTTTGATTAGTTATGAAGTCAACTTGTAAGTTACTGTTATATGATTACTGTTATTAGATTAAGTGGGTTTCTAAGAAAGAAACACAGATACGGGGATAGTGGTGCTTCATATGAGAATACAACAATTCGCCAAATCTCAAAAGATGGGAATTTATGTGTATAATTATGTGTGTGTGTATATATATATTATAAAACATTCAGTAAAATAGATATTACAAGAGAAAAACAACAAACATCCAACAAATATAAGTTTCATGTTTCTATAAACATGAAGTCAAAAAAATACCAAAAACAATCACACAGAATTCAAAGCACATAAGTTATAAAGGGGGAGAGAATCCCTAAGAGTCCCAGATAGTTGGAGTATCCAGTGCGGGGTTATGCTAGAGTGCTGGGTTAATGAAGAATTCCTACTTCCTAGGTGGGTTTTATAGGAAAATAAAATTTTGACAGAGATTCAGAAAGAAGGTTATAGCAAAACCTTACTCCCGCTGAATAGTATAGCTAACCTTGTTGGAGACTTGTATGAATCAAGTCATATCATATTTGTATCTTCTAGAATTAGTAGTAATGATATACTGCTAATTCATGTGTTCCGACTCTTTGGTTGTTTTGCTCTGATAGGGCGACCGACTGAGGCAATCAGTGGTAGAGAAGGTGCAGGCAACCCAACTACAAACAATCTCGTTCGTCGAAGAGAAGTTCCTTCAAAAAATTCGAGAGAAAGAGGCAGAGGTGGAGAACATTAACAAGAAGAATATGGAGCTTGAACTGCACATGGAACAGTTGGCTATGGAGGCTGGTGCTTGGCAACAAAGGGCCAAATACAACGAAAGCATGATCAACACCCTAAACTTTAATCTCCAGCAAATGTATGCAAAAAGTAGAGACAGTAAAGAAGGTTGTGGCGACAGTGAGGTAGATGATACAGCCTCTTGCTGCAACGGTCGTGCTCTCGACTTTCATCTGCTTTGCAATGACAACAATGAAATGAAGGCATTAATGGCTTGTAAGGTTTGTAGAGTCAATGAAGTGTGCATGCTTTTGTTACCTTGTAAGCATCTGTGCCTTTGTAAAGAATGTGAAAGTAAGGTTAGTGTTTGTCCGTTGTGTCATTCGTCCAAGTATATTGGCATGGAGGTCTATATGTAATGTAATGGGATATAATGTGAATCTAATGTAATATTGATCTATTTGAATTTGTTATTGTTATTGGGATAATAATTATTCCTTGGTTGCTGGTTTGTTACTTTATTTTTTGGCATATGGATATATCCATTGGAAAATTTGCTGGTAATGTATGATATTCTTTTTTTGACGAGTCCTACACAGATTTCCTACTTAATTGGTTATTTGCGTCTATATTCTCACATACCTTTTTTTTTTATCTAAATAAGTTGTACATACCTGTTTGTTTTAGTACATGGAACTCTTTCTATTGATTGTCGTATGAATGATGCAATATTTGTCATCATAGTGAAATATTTAAATTCATAACTGAAAATGTTATTTTTACAATAAAAGTGTCGCTATAGACCTTATAGCGACGATTTTTATTGTAGTTATACATCTACAACGATACTTTTGTTGTGTAAATAAAAAAAGTGTCAGATTATCATTTCATTATTATGATTTCGTTCCGCTACTTAACTAACAATATTTTCATGGAACAATTACATATTATAGTACATTTTTAAAAGTAATTATAAAAATCATATATCCATAAAATAATTACAAAAATATGACAATTCATCATATATATTTACAATCCTAATATAATTAAAAATCCTTAATTTAAGGGATTAATATTAATGGACTGACATGGCAAAGGGTTGGATTTTTTTGAAACACGTGATAACCGCCATCTATCATTTCATTGGGACTCTTCAGTTACAAACTTTTGTTCTGTATACTAAAACCCTTGTTTCTCTCTTCGAACTCGTGTGTTCTTCATCTTTATTGATAGTTTCCGGTGATTTACTCTACATTTTCGTGATCGTTTCTCATTATCATATTCGTTTAGTTATTCGCCATATTCGTTTAGTTATTCGTCATTGTCGTTGTTACTCGTTATCGCTGTTGCACTCTGGTTCAGTTGGATTCTTCTTCTCCATTGATCGACTCGGGTGTTTATTATTGTTTCAAGTGAGTATTTTTTAAATAGTTTAATGTATTATCTATTAAAGTAGTTTACTAACAGAATGAAGTATTGATTGTTTGGATTTGTGTTGTTTTTATATTTTGTATAGAATGGTTGATACAAGGAAGAAGGATGGAAAGATGAAAAGAATCACGGAGGGTGATTCTGTTAAGGACTTGAAGAAGTATGTTGTAAAGAGCAAGGGGAAGGGGAAGGGGAAGGGGAAGGGGAAGGATGTAAGTCATAAATCGAGAAATAATGAGAATAGGTTGGTAATACATAGTGATATCAAACATCCCGAAGTGCAATTAGATTCTGATTTTGATGTCCCTGTTAAGACCGAAGGTCAAGTGCTTATCCAGAAGATAATTCTAACCCAAAAATTTTTAAAGGTGTGTTAATTTAAATTTTGTTATTGTTACGATTATATAAATATTTGATTTGGTTAGTGGGTAACATTATACTGTCTAATGCTGTTTTGGTTACTCTCTAATGCTATATTGGTTACTGTCTAATGTTTTATTGGTTACTGTGTAACATTATATTGGTTACTGTTTAATGCTTAATTGGTTACTGAATAATGATGTTTTGGTTACTGCATAATATATCTGATTAATGCTTGGTAACCACATGCTTGGTAACCAATGCATTAGACAGTAACCAACATGTTGCATGAAGGTAACCAATGTATTTGATGAGTAATTTGATACTAGGTCAACATTAGTTAGTAATATTATGTAGTAACCAAGACAACATTAGACAATAACCAAGACAGTCTTAGATAGTAACCAAGACAGCATTAAACAATATAATGTTACACAGTAACCTAGACAGCATTAGACAGTAACCAGCATGTTGCAGGAAGGTAATCAATGTATTTGATGAGTAACCATTAATATAAATATATATTGGTTATCTTCTTGCAACATGATGGTTACTGTCTAATGCTGTCTTGGTTACTATGTAACATTATATTGGTTACTGTCTATTGCTGAATTGGTTACTGATTAATACTGTCTTGGTTACTGCATAATATTACTGACTAATGCTTGGTAACCACATGCTTGATAACCAATGCATTAGACAGTAACCAACATGTTGCATGAAGGTAACCAAGACAGCATTAATAAGTAACCAATTTACATTGGTTACCTTCCTGCAACATGCTGGCTACTGTCTAATACTGTCTTGGTTACTGTCTAATGATGTATTGGGTACTGTGTAACCATTATACTGTATAATGCTGTCTTGGTTATTGTGTAATATTATATTGGTTATTGATTAATGCTGTCTTGGTTACATTAATAAACATTATTCAGCAACCAAATTTATAATAAACAGTAGTAGCCAAATTAAATATATTTAGTAACCATAATATAAAACATATTTTCAAATGCATTTTGGAGTCAAAACATTCAGTATTGTTACTTTGTGACCATTATACTGTCTAACCAAAACATAAATATAATGTTGTATTAGACAGTATAATGTTACATAGTAACCAAGACATCATTAGACAGTGTAACATTATACTGGTTACTGTCTTATTCTGTCTTGGTTTCTGACTAATACTGATTTGGTTACTGACTAATTGTTTATGTTGTTTTAGTTTCTATCATATAACTGTTTGGTTAAGTTTGCAAATCTGATTTTGTTTACTTGCAGTTATGGGATCTATACTATGAAGAATGCAACAAAAATTTCTCTGGAAAAGTTATATATTGGTGCGACATGGAAGTCCCCAGCATTATTGCCAATAAATTGAACCAAAGTCAACTGGAGAAGTTTAAGGCAACATGTTTTGGGAATTTTCTGGAGTTTGGTAAGCACCAGATGTATTTCCAGATTATTCACCATGCTCTTGTAAGGGAGGTTCACCAGAGGGATGATGGTGAAATGTGATTTTTGTTCGGGGAGAAAAGGAGGTTTGGTTTGCCTGAGTTTTGTCTGATTTCTGGGTTGAGATGGCAAGGTGAGGATGATATAACTGCATATAAAGGTATGGAGAATATGCTTGTTGGTAAGTTTTTTGGGCACGAAGCTGTGACACGTAGTAGTATAGGTAGGGTATATAGGAAGGCAGTTTTTGATGACGATGACGAGGCTATTAAGATGTCAATGATTTTGTTGGTCTTTAATTTCATTATATCCACAGTTTCTGAAAATTATGTGGATATGGCAATGGTTATTTTTTTGTGTTATGGTGATGTTAGTAGTTTTCCTTGGGGGAAAGTCGCGTTTAAGATGACAAAGTACTCTTTGTGCAATGCTCTGAAGGGGCGTTTGAAGAAAGGAAGGAATGGTTGTTCAACATATAATTTTTACAGGGATCATTATACCAAATTGTACAAGTTGAATGGGATTCCTTATGTATTCCAAGTGTTTTTGTTTGAAACTATTCCGACATTCAAAACTCGGGGTATATGCAATGACGACCATCCGTCGGATGTCCGTTTATTTAGATGGAAGGAGCTAATGAAGCCTCCTACAAATGACAAGTTGAATGATTTAGTTTTTTGTTCCGGACAGGTATGCAGTTTTACTACTAAGAATGTAATTGGTTAACTTTAGTTATATAATTGGTTACTGGAAATATTTTGTTAAGTTTTCTATTAACAAATTAGTTAGTTGCCTTTATATACACATTTGGTTACTGATTATTTTACATGCATGTCAATAATAACAATGTTTTTGGTTACTTGAATATTCACATTTGGTTTCTGATTAGATTACATTCAGGTTACTAATAACAATGTTGTTGGTTACCCGAATATACATATTTGGTTACCTTTATACATTTATTTGGTTACTACTTATTATACATTTGGTTACCTGTATATATGTATTTGGTTACTGATTATGTTTTATGATTCTTTATTTAATGTTTTTTTACTGTAATTGTACATTGTTTGTTAGATGATATACTAAAGTGTACTTATTATTTTTCAGCTGATGATAAAAAGTTTGATTCCCACGGCCGAGGAGAAGGATCGGCTTGATTTGGGCGGGCTTCACTTTTTTAATGGGAAGGATGGTGACAAGAAAGTTGAAAAAAAAGTGAAGGCTGACAACATTGGTGTTGATATATCTGTTGTTAAATAGTCAATTGATGCACGGTTTAGGTCGTTGGAGAAGAAAGTTTCTGAAATGAAGAAAGAAGTTGGAAAGTTGCGAACTGATATTAGAGATGAAATACAGCTTTTACATGTTCAATTATGCAGGGACCTTAGGTCCATTATTAGAGATGAGTTACGCGCGATCAAAGACGTTGGGGACAAACAGGTTGATGGTGATTCTGATGATGATTCTGATTCTGATTCCGATTCTGACAATGCTGGTGATGATGATGATGATGAAGGTGATGAAGCTGCTGATGAGGATGCTGATGTTGTTAAAGGAAATTATAATGATAATGATGATGGTGAGGATGGTGATGATGGGTTGAAAGTGGATGAGAAGAATGATGAGGTTGAAACTGAAGTTGTTAAAGAGTGTGAACATGATGTTATGGTGGAGGAGCTCCATGTTGATGAGGATGTTGATGATGGTTCAAAAGTGAATAAGAATAATGATTGTGATGATGTGTTGAATGACGTTGAGAAGAAGGATGGGAATGAAATTGAAATTGGTAATGAAGTTGAACGTGTTGATGAAGATGTTGATGATGGTTCAAATCTGATAAAGAATAATGATGGTGATGATGTGTTGAATTTCGTTGAGAAGAAGGATGTGAATGAAATTGAAATTGTTAATAAAGTTGAACGTGATGTTATTGTTGTAGAACCTCATGAAATAAAAAAAAATGATGATGAAGAAAATGTCAAGGTTAGATATATTTGTTTGTTTTGTTATGTGATATTTGTCTTTTGTTTTAATGATTAACTGGTTCTTTATTTTGCACAGATTGGCAATAATAATGACATGCCATCTTTTGACATATTAAGCCAATGCACTGGGAAAGAGATTGTTGTATATGATGCTGATAAGGTTAGTGTTATAATTACATGCCATCATTTTTTTTACATGCTCTCTATGTTTTGGTTACCATTATATTGTGATTTGGTTACTATTATATGTTTTATGGTTACTATTATATTATGATTGGTTACTTGTTTATGTTGTTTAGGTTACTAGTAGAATATGTTCATTTTAGTTTGTTGGTTGTTATCCAGTCAATTTGTTATTGCATATATTAGTTAATTGCATGTTTTTGGGTAGAAAATCTAATCGTATATATTACCTTTTTTTGTCAATTGAAAAAGGGGAATAAATGTGAGTCAGAAAGCAGTAATATTATGTAGTAACCAAGTCATTATTTTTCAATAACCAAGTCAGTATTAGTTAGTAGTACTATGCATTAACCATTATAATTTTACATAAGAACCAAGTTAGTACCATTACAATGTTACATAGTAACCAAGTCGGCATTAGTCAGTAACCAATATAATGTTACACAGTAACCAACTCAGCATTAGTCAGTAACCAAGTCAGAATTAGTCAGTAATATCATGCATTAACCAAGACAGCCTTAGACAGTAACCAAGACAGAATTAGACAGTATAATGTTACACAATAACCAAGACATCATTAGACAGTAACCAGCTTGTTGCAGGAAGGTAATCAATGTATTTGATGAGTAACCATTAATACAAAAAAATCAATAGAACTCATTTAAAAATTTTAAAGCAATCAAATAAACATTAATTAGCAACCAAATTTATAATAAATATTAACCAATTTATATCTATTTACATTGGCTGTTGGTTACTATTATATTATGAATTGATTTCTATTTTATGTTGTTTAGGTTACTAGTAGTATATGTTCATTTTAGTTTGTTGGTTATTGTTCAGTCAGTTTGTTATTGCATATATTAGTTAATTGCATGTTTTTTGGGTAGAAAATCTAATCGTTTATATTACCTTTTATGTCAATTGAAAAAGGGGAGTAAATGTGAGGCTGCAAGCAGATATGCACTTGATTATATGGTTCTGACCACACAGGACATAATTAAGTGTGATGAGTTGGAGAAAAACGTCCACAAAGCTGGTGGTAGACCTGTCCGTGAACCTGCAAAAAGTGCCATTTTGCGGTCTCCATATAAAGCAACGTTTGGATCGGCTGGTTCATCATCTATTGCAGTGGGTGCTAGTCAAACACTTGTACGTCTATCTGCATTCCCCAAATCATGCATGGATATGCTGTCAAAATTTGAAGAGGCATTGTTTGAACAATGGTTTAAAGTTGGACTAAACAACAGGAAAAGGTTTATTTCTTGTTGTTAACAATGCTATAGTTTTTTATGAAACAAATAAATTTGTTTTACTGTAGTAACATATGGTTAATATTAAATAAATGTTATGGTTACTATTATTTTAAATTCTGGTTACTATTATTTTATGTTTTGGTTACCTTTTAGTTATGTATTGGTTACTATTTGGTTATGGTTATAATTTTAACATTTGTTGGTTGCCAGGTTACTGTTTACAATTAAGTTGTTGATTAATATGTTAATTATTGACTGTGCAAGTCTGATATTGGGTAGTGTGTATACAAATACGGTAATTATTAATGTTAGCGTGTATACTAATATGCTTTTATATTGAAGGACAGACAAATTCTCCGAAAAGAACGATATAATTGAGCCTTCTTTTGTATTTGAATTTGTCCCAATATCATCGAAAATGTGGTTCTACAAATTAAAGACTCTTGGGCAGTGGTTAGATGACGATGTGAGTTTTTTTTTTAAAAAAATTATGTTTTTTGTAGTTATGGTTACATTATTTAGTTACATTCATTACATACTTACATTTTTCAGTAACTATTAATATCTATTTTTTTGGTTCAGCACATCAATGTTGCGTTGTATTATTTTCGTAAACTGGCCAGACATTCCGACAGTGTTCCTATAAGGGCAACGACCACGGATTGTTGATTTCATAGTAAGATCACCGCTCTTTTCGAGGAGTATACAAGGAAAAATACAAATAAAATTGTTCTGTCTGGGGAGGGTGATGTTGCTGAATACATACATGGGCTGTTTATGGATGTTAACACACTATGAAGAAACGTTGACTATGTGTTGTTCCCCATTCATATGTCATCACCGGACCATTGGTTCTTGTTGACATTTGATGTGCATCGTAGACGTTTAACTGTTTACAATTCTCTGCAACCAAGAAGGAAATCCATGCAAACAAAAATTATGGATGTTTGTGAGCCATACATCTTCATTCTTCCCATTTTACTGCGCAAGAGTGGTTTTTGGAAGGATAGGTCTGACATTGACTTTAGCAGTGAACCGTATCGCAACTAGGAGGAAGATGATATAATTGAGTTAGAATTTGCAGAGGCGGTTCCTGAACAAGTCGAGGGGTAAGGGTTAAATTGTTTACATTTTTTTAATTATTACATATAGGTTGATTTTATTTTTGATTTTTGTTAAATTTTGTTTGTTGTTACAGTGATTGTAGGATGTTCACAATTTGTTTCGCTGAGCATGTCATTCATTGAAAGTTTGATCAAATTCCTACTCCTTTCCCCATTGCGCAGTATCGGAAGAAGTTATGCACAAACCTATATATGCATGCAAGGAACAAACAGTTGGAGGGATATGAGACTGATAGAGAATTTCCAGGAAGATTTGTTCCATATTTTGTTTAGTTCGGATTTCGTTGTTTTGTCTTTATGAATTGTGTTGTGTGTAAGACCCCGAATTTTATGAAATAAAAGTATTCAATTTTTCTTATAATTACAATTCAGTAAATGGTTATATTGATAAATGTTAAAGTTAAGGGTGCTATATGAAATTTTTTCAAAATACACAAGTGGTTATAAAATATTCATTGTTGTCGGGGAATATTCGTTTGGTCGTGGAATATTCTTTCTGTCGGAGAATATTCGTACGACGGCGCAGCCATTTGTGGGCCCCATAACAGAATAACTGTCGGATGAAAAAAATGACAAATTTGAATTTTTACAAATAACGACGTAGTTGTTACCGTTAACACTGTTGGAATACCCAGTGGTTAAAATACAATAATACGCGTTATTGCACAGTAGCACACGGTATTGCACAGTATTTTTGAATTATTGATCCTTACGTAAGAAGTCACTACTCAATAATTGTTACAGTAATTACTGTTTAATATTTTATTTTATTGATTCAATAATTGTTGCGTTGATATTTTATATTATTGTTGCTCAATAATTATCACTGCACATCATCTCCATTATCAGATCAATAATTTATATTATTTGAATAATATTATTAGATAACATTATTGGCAATGTCTGGAAAGTTCTGTCTAAGGAGAGGTTTGGTCACCTAATTGCGCGCCAGTAAGGAGAAATTTTTATTGGAAAGCCCTCTCTTTCCTGGGAACGGCCTGGTTGTCATAAATGTGATTCTGTAATATTATTTATGAATAATTAATTATTGATTCATATGATAAGGAAATATTTATTTTATGTAGATATAAATGAGGGATATATTTTTGTGGTTAAAAATGAAGGAGTTAATGTTGAGGTTTTTATCAGTATTTTTGTCGGAATGGAGATATTAAAAATTAGGGTTTTTGAGATATTTTGCGGGGGTTATAATTTTTAATCCGACCGTTGGATCGTGGTAATTTTTGGATATGTTATACATATATAAGTTGAGTATATGTCCACAAATTTTGAACCGTTAAAAATGAACGTATGATTTATTATGAATTTTACGAGATGACTGGTTCAGAAATTGTTGAAGTTTCAAAATTTATCATTTTGGTGGAAAATTCTAGAATTGGTGGGCCCCATTCTTGGTTGGTGAAGAAATGTGCTGAGATTTTTATTCAAATGTGGTGGGTGAGAATAGTAGCAGGTAAAGCCATCAGGTTGCAGGTTAAGTCTGCTTCGGCGTGCTAACATTTTCCTATAAATAGAGGGCTAAGTTAGAATTGAAAATCACACCAGAAACTGAAGTTTTCTCTCTATTTCTCTCTCTATATTATCGAGTGTATTCTTGTGAGTATTTTGATATCTTGAGTGTTGCTATATGGTGCAAGTTCGTTCAGCGTTATTCCAGTCAGGAGTACTGCTCTTTTGAGGTAAGGGATGGTAAGGGATGTTATTTTATTCGAAAATGATATTATTTCTTCAATATCATTATGCCGAAATATTGGTTAGAAATTTTTATCAAATTTGAAACTTTTTATGTCGGGGTTACTATTCACGAGTTACTATTCATGAGTTACTATTCACGAGTTACTATTCACGAGTTACTATTCATGAGTTAGTATTCACTAGTTACTATTCACGAGTTACTATTCATGAGTTACTATTTATGAGTTACTATTCACGAGTTACTATTCATGAGTTACTATTCACGAGTTACTATTCATGACAAAATTAGTTTCTTTTTCTAACCAAATTATAGTTAATTTATGAATATTACTCTTGAGATTAAAACTGTATGTTGATCATATTATTTTTTTATTATCATATATAACATTTTTATAACCCTAATGATGATATTTCTCTTTGACTTGAGTGTAAAGATGGATAGATTTTTGGTACGATCATGACTATGGGTTCTCTTTGGCCAGTATTGCAAAGTTGAATTGTTGACTGGTATGATCATGACCATTGAATTTATAATTGAATATCTTTAGCTTAAGTGCAAAGGTGAAATGATCAACATGGTTATAATTATTGGGTATATAAATTCTGAAATGATTATATATTTTTCTTTGAGATAATAATATATTTGGCTTGTAGTGCAAATATGAGCTGTTGAGGAATATCTTTGGCCTGTAGTGCAAAGATGAGTTGTTGACGAATATCTTTGGCCCGTAGTGCAAAGATGAAATTGTTAGTCTGATTATAAACAGGAACTGTGATTTGGTATAACCATGATCTTTGATGTTTCAGGTAAAGACAAGTGATGAAAATTATCTTTGTTCTAGATGAGAAGAGGAATTTAGAACTACAATTATGATTATGAGTTATACATGTGATCGTGGACATGAATTGTTGATTGATGTTATAGGGATAAAACATTGTTGGTGGACTTTTAACATAGAGAAGATAATAGACTTTATAGTCTATTTGATTCTTCTAATGGATTGCTCGTTCCACTGCAACTATGGTTGAAATTTTTATCATCTACCATATGTTCTAAATCTCTGATTTAATACTGTTGAAGACTAACGATAATTTGTTGTATATTATCTTAGTCATAATATTCTTTACTGGGCTAGTTGAGCTCACCCTTTTCCTTTTTGTTCCATTTTTCTTCTCAGGAGGTGAGAACATAGCAGGATCTAGTCGGGGTATGGAGTGATGGTTCTAGAAAGATGTTTTAGCAGTCCTCACTATTTCTGTAAAATAGTGTTTGAATAATTGTAATGAGGATTTATTTGAGTGTGGATATTGTCCAGAAGACAATATTTGTATTTAAACTCACAGTATGTGTTGTCGTATTTTGCACGACAATTGTATTATTGAAGTTGTAGTTTGCTTTCTGTACCATGTATTTGGCGGCTCAGAATGGGTGTTGTATACCTATTTTGGGGGCGTCACATTATGTATTTTGTTTGTTGGGGCTATACACAACATTTTTGTATTGTTTATGATTTTGTGATGTTCATCGGATCTTATGTAGATGGAATTACATATTTGATTATATTAGCAGTAATGAAAGAGTTATTGTTTGTTGGTTGGTATTTATTTCTTTTAAGTTGTGTTTGTTCCATTATTTTGAAATATACAGTTGGTAACCAATCATGTATAAAGGGGTAACCAGATAATGTTTTGGTAGTAACCAGAGAGTTACAAGCATGTATCAGGACATATATCATCTGTTAAATGTACATGTGTGAGTATACATGGGTTGCATAAACTTCAATATCATTTTCATTACAGGTTTATGGATATACAGGTTGTTTATGTTTTGGTTACCATTAAAAACTGGTATGGTTACTATTATGAAATTAGGTGGTTACTGTGATGGTTACTGTTATGTAATTATTTGGTTACCATTAAAAACTGTTATGTTACTGTTATGTAATTATTTGTTTATTATACATGCTTGCCTAAGATGGATGCTTATTATACATGCTTACCATTAAAAACTGTTGGAGGGATATGAGACTGATAGTAACCAGATAATGTTTTTATAGTAACCAGAAAATTACAAGCTTGTATCAGGACATATATCAATTCTTAAATGTACATGTGTGAGTATACATGGGTTGCCTAAACAAACAATATCATTTTAATTACAGTTTGCTAGATATACAGGTTGTTTATGTTTTGGTTAACATTAAAAACTGGTATGGTTACTGTTATGAAATTAGGTGGTTACTGTGATGGTTACTGTTATGTAATTATTTGGTTACTATTATAAACTGTTATGGTTACTGTTATGTAATTATTTGGTTACCATTAAAAATTATTATGGTTACTGTTATGTAATTATTTCTTTATTATACATGCTTGTCTAAGATGGATGCTTATTATACATGCTTACCATGAAAAACTGTTGGAGGGATATGAGACTGATAGTAACCAGATAATGTTTTGATAGTAACCAGAAAGTGACAAGCTTGTATCAGGATATATATCAATTGTTAAATGTACATGTGTGAGTATACATGGGTTGCCTAAAAATTTTGTTTGCTGTACACAATCAAAAATGTTACCAACCAAGTGGTTAATGGTTACTAATAGTAAACAATTATACATTCATGTATTTACACTCTTAATTTAACTGAACTATAATAGACCTTTTTTTTTGGTATTAAAACCGGGGGATTATTGCATGTTTTCCTGTTGTGTCCTTTATCTTGGCACCTGCTGCATTTGTTTTGAATTTTGATTTCAGATCCGTGTTTGTACCTCCCTTTTTTTGGTCTTACTGCTGGTCTTCTTGTGTTAGGTGATTTTATACATATGTTTCTTACTTCTTCTGATACATCCCAGTTTTCTTTGTCATCTAACGGCATGATGGAAGCTGAATATGTCTCGACCAAAGTTGCTTTAGTATAATTTTTTGAGCAAAAATCATAACAGCTCAAATTTCGCTTACTCATAACAGCAGCAGCGTGCGGATAAGGCATCTCATGGTACTGAAATTTACGGCATATGCATGTCTTTTGTTCGTTGTCCACAATATATTGTTTAGAGACATCGTAAACAGTGAAAATCACTAAGTTTGATGTCTCAACCTACAACACAAATTAAGTGTGTCAATTGGAATCATTTTCATTGTCTGAAAACATAATAAATATAGTAAAGTAAACAAATCAATGTTAGCCAGTAACCGAATTACATAATGTTAGTAACCAGAACATAAAACACATTTGTACATACATATTACAGAACAGTAACCATTTGTACCTAATATGTAATCATGAATATAAAAAACAACAGTAAAAGTGTACATTATGTTTTAGCAACCAAATATACAGTAACTAATTAACTAGTACACAACACCCAATGTATTCAATCAGATTAACAGTTGCATGCCAAATATATAGTAACCAATTAACTAGTACACAACACCCAATGTATACAATCAGATTAACAGTTGCATGAAGGTAACCAACGTAGTCAATAAGTAACCACCAATATAAAAGAAAAAAATTATAAAACACAATAACATTATAATTTTACAGAGTAACTAAGTCAGTATTAATCAGTAACCAGTATAATGTTACACAGTAACCAAATCAGCCTTAATCAGTAACCATTATATTGTTACACAGTAAGCAATTCAGTATTAGTCAGTAACCAATATAATGTTGCACATTAACTAAGTTATCATTAGTATGTAACCAAGTCAGTATTAGTCATTAATATTATGCAATAACGATTATAATTTTATCCAGTAACCAAGTCACTGTTAGTCAGTATAATGTTACACAGTAACTAACTCAGCAATAGTCAGTAACCATTATATTGTTACACAGTAAGCAATTCAGTCTTAGTCAATAACCAATATAATGTTGCACAGTAACTAAGTTAGCATTAGTCTGTAACCAAGTTAGTACTAGTCAATAATAATTGCAGTTATTTTTTAATGTTGTTAAAATTATCAGCATATACAGGTAACCAATAGTGAACAAATAGGTCTCCATAAAATGCAAATGCAACTTAGGAACCAAATAATTTAAAATTTGTATTAATTACCTTAAGTATCTTTGATTTAAAGATATTACATTGCAACCTTCTCTCAGCTGTTGTGAAAAGTGTTGTGAATGTTGATATGGCTGCTTGTTTGTTTGTGAAATACCATCTTTGAACCAGACAACGTAGGCATTCAATCATTGACGCAATTGGAAGATCCCTGATAAACTTGATTACATTGTTAATAGATTCGGCGGTGTTTGAAGTCATTGTTGAGTACCTGCTTACAGTCCCATGGAGCCTTGTTCACTTATCCAACTTGACCTCTTCCTCCAAATATGTCCTTATTCGAGGATCAATGACATCAAGTTCAGCCATGTGTTTGTTGAATTATTTAACAATGTAAGCTCTACAAGCCCCGTTGTAAGCCTGTTTAACTTCTTCTCCTTTCTTTTTGAATCTGTTTTTATATATTTTTCAGTATATGGTATGTGCAGGAACCATGCATGACATCCGGGAACACAAAATTCAGTCCTTGTATAATGGCTTCATGTCTATCTGAAACAATATATAGACCTTCCCTAACTCCACAAGCAATTCTCAAATTTACAAAAAACCATCTTCAAGACAATTCATTTTCGCTGTCAACCACTGAAAAAACAATCGGAACAATGTTTCGGTTTGCATCTTGTGTGCTTGCTATCAGTAGTGTCCCCCCGTAAGTTGATTGTATGAACGTGCCATCGATTACAATGATTGGAAAACAATGGTGCCATGCTTGAACGGATGCTCCAATGGCAAAGAATAGATACTTGAAACGACCATTTGTTTCCAACTCAAGGGCTGTGACGGAACCTGATATGAAACATCAGCATTATCATTAGAATTATAAGTAGTATACAGTATCCAAAACACTAGTAATCGATAACCATTCATGTGGTTAATGGTATCCAACTAATTACCATATTAATATTTCCAATACGGTGCATTTGGTGTACAGATGTTAATTACCATCTGTAATCCTTTGTGTATATATTTATGAACCACAAAATATTAATTCACATAGCTTGATTGTATATTACATTTAGTAACTAAACATGCATTTAAGGTAACCAAATGTTTTAAAGTGTTACTTGAATTTGTTTTCTTCAGCATGTGTAACCATGATGGGATCAGTGAGTAGTCGTGTGGATTTTCTCTCACCTTTTCCAACGCTTTCTCCTTCGATCTCCATGTTTTTTGGTAAGAGATAGACACATTATATTCTGACATCATGTCCTCCACAATATTGGTTGGTGTGTATATTTTCTTCAAATTTGTTAATTTTTGCATTATGCATTCACTGATCGACTCACTATTTGCCTGTCTGTGGTCTCCCAGCAATACATTGACTGAACAAGTGTGGATGTCATTGAATTCTCTCACCTTGAACACACTTGTTTTTCAAAAACTTGATGCTCTTATCTTCCGTTTGTAATTTTCATCGTATACGCACACTAGCACAAAGTCTCTATAACTTGTTCGTTGAACTTTGTGTTGTCTGTTTTTCCTGATTGAATGCAGCCTCATAGCTTGTGATAAGATTTTTTTGTCTTTGTAGGTTTGATGTAATTTTACTTCACGTTCATTTGGATCTGATATTACATCATCATATCGTTCTTCTGCGTATGATTTGTCATGTTGTCTGTCTCGTTGTTGTTCAATAATTTCCATTGCAAGCTGATCAGCATATTGCGTTCCAATTTGACAATCTTGTCTTGCTAGTGGAACTAGTAATGAATTCCCTTGTGTTGATCTGATTGGCATTACATCGTGAATTGTAGAGTCTTCTACATTTGTCAAGTTATGCAAGATTGTTGTGCGTCCCATTCTGTATTCAATATCTATAATCAGTAGGAATTTACCTTGTTCATCAGATTTTCTACTCATTTCAAGAAAGAATTGCAAGGTTGCTTCATCTGATATACTGATCGGTGGAATGTCGCTTTTAATCTGAAATTTGATTAACAATGTTGTTGCGTTTGTGTCTAGCCGTAATGCACTGCATATTTTGTTTTGCATTTCTTTGAACGAACTAGTTGATGGAACTAGTATGCCGGTAACTTCAAATTTGGTGTATTGGTTACTATCAGCCCATGTGCCGTTGAAATAAAGTACAACTGGAATTATCTCCATTGTCTGTCAACAAAATAAGTATTGGAAAGTAACCAAATCAATGTTAGCCGGTAATCAAACTACATAATTTTAGTAACCAAAACATAAAACACATTTGTACATTCATCTTACAATGGAAATAAACAGTATATATTATTAGATAGTAACCAAGTTAGCATTAGTCAGTACCATTATGCAGTAACCAAGCCAGCATTAGACAGTAACCAAGTCAGTGTTAGACAGTAACCAATACAATGTTATGCAGTAACCAATTCATCATTAGTCAGTAATATTGTGCATTAACCAAGACATCATAATGCTACACAATAACCAAGACAACATTAGACAGTAACCAGCATGTTGCAGGAATTATTTGGTAACCATTAATATAAAAAAAATCAGTAGAACTCAATTAAAAATTTTAAACTATCAAATAAACATTATTCAGCAAACAAATTTATAATAAACATTAACCAATTTATATCTATTTAGTAACCATAATATAAAACATATTTTTAAATGCATTTTGGAATCAAAATATTCTGTATTCTTATTTTGTGACCATTTTCAAATGCATGATGGTAACCAATGTATTCAATAAGTAACCTCCAATATAAAAGAAACAATTATCAAACAATATAACATTATAACCAATATGCAGTAACCAATATAATGTTACCCAGTAACCAATTCATTATTAGTCAGTAAACAAGTCAGCATTAGTAAGTACCATTATGCAGTAACCAAGACAATAAACAATATAATATTATGAAGTAACCAATTCAGCATTAGTCAGTAACCAAGTTAGCGTTAGACAGTAATATTATGCAGTAACCAAGACAGAATAATGCTACACAATAACCAAGGAAGCATTAGACAGTAACCAGCATGTTGCAGGAAGGTAACCAATGTATTTGATGAGTAACAATTATAATTTTACATAGTAACCTAGTCAGTATTAGTCAGTATCCAATGTAATGTTAAACAGTAACCAAGTAAGCATTAGTCAGTAACCAATTAAGCATTTTTCAATAACCAAATCTGCATTAGTCAGTAATATTTGTTTGGTTACCATTATAATTTTAAATAGCAACCAAGTCAGTAACCATTATAATGTTACACAGTAACTAATTCAGCATTAGACAGTAACCAATATAATGTTACACAATAACCAAGACAACATTAGACAGTAACCAAGTCAGTATTAGTAAGTACCATTATGCAGTAACCAAGACAGCATTAGACAGTAACCAAATCAGCGTTAGACAGTAACCAATATAATGTTATGAAGTAATCAATTCAGCATTAGTCAGTAACCAAGTCAGCGTTAGATAGTAATATTATGCAGTAACCAAGACAGAATAATGCTACATAATAACCAAGACAACATTAAACATTAACCAACAAGTTGTAGGTAGGTAACCAATGTATTTGATGAGTAACAATTAATATAAAACAAAATCAGTAGAACTAGTTCAATTAAAAATTTGAAACAATGAAATAAACATTATTCAACAAGCAAATTTATAATAATCAGTAACCAATTTATATCTATTTAGTAACCATAATATAAAACATATTTTCAAATGTATTTTGGAATCAAAACATTCCGTATTCTTACTTTGTGACCATTTTTTAGTGCGAAAAACTTAAGAAAGGTAACCAATATAAGAATTTGTAGTATCCATATGTAACTATATGCATTTAACTTTTAAATTCACACACCTCAATATTCAAATTTGTATCAAATGGGCTGTTGATCTTGTAATCAACAATCACTCAGTGGTCATAAGTTTTCGGTTACTGAACTTAAAGAAGTTGATGCTGTATGCTATTTCCAATTTCAGAGTTGCGTCGTGACAAAATGTTTCGTATTATCCGATCTCAGAGTCGCGACAGAAGTTTTTGTCTTCTCCGATAGATTTGTCGTTGATCTGTTGTTCCGATTTCAAAATTGCATGATTTTAGGTGCGGTTAATTGCAAATATGAAAGTCGGTAACTGACGTGTAGGAGTTAATGACACGTGATTTTAGCACGTAATATTGTGTATGTTTTAGTTTTGTAATTATGTTGTGTATGTTTTATTTTTGTAATTACTTTCTAATTGTTATATATTAGTGTTAAGGACCCTATTTTCATTAATATGTAATGTAATGGGCCAGTGTGGGTTTGTGATACTAAATTATGTTAAACAAAACAATAGCCCATACTGGTCAAAATTTCAAACCAAACTCAACTTGACCCATAAAGATTGAAGCCCAAATACCCAATCTTATCATGTATTATATGAGCAGGCCCAGCCTTCTTTTGACATGCTTATCAACAAGTGTTTTAGAGATTTTTCAACAGAAAAATAATTTCTAAAACATCCTTTGCCGCCTGGTTCGAAAGTAGGACAAATTATTATTATTTTTTTCTCTTTTCCAGGTCAGTTGCATTTTAACCCTCTTGGAATTGTCGTTCAAATTTGAAGGAATATTTAATCTTTTTTTTATAATAATAAAAGGCAATGACCTGTAAGTTCAATGGGACCGATAGCCTTCGGCTCGAGTGATACTTTAAGCCTTTTGTCAGAGGAAATGTCCCAAATTCAAATCCCCAAATTAGTAAAAAATACAAAAACAAAAACATCACACGAAAACAAACTTTTTGGTTCAGTCATAACAATAACGTTCTTACAAATTTATTTATCGAGAGCCTTCGACTCAAATAGTATTCTAGGCCTCTTGCTAAGCAAGAGATTAACAAGAGGTCCTAGGAGGTTATTCAAATTATTGAGAAGACGATTATTTAAATTAGAGTGGGAAAGGAGAAATAAAAATTAGAAACTAGAAATTTACTTAATAAAGGTTCCAAAAATTAACTGCTATACATAATCAGTGTTAAAATAGAAATTGACGGTGTGGGAGAGATGAGATTTTGGTAGATTCTAATGGGTAAAAACGAAAATAAAAAAGTTAACACCAAAATTAGCTGACCTGAGTTTTATTAATAGAGTTGTATGTACGAACTTAATCGTATAAGTTGCATCAAATATTATAATTTATAGTTAGATTTGTCCATTCATGGATTTGAAAGATGGTTTTGAAAAAAGTGGCTTTGGGTTGAAATTTCATCAATTAGGTTTAGTTTATTTACCTAATTGGCCGGAACGTTTGAATCTTTTTCCTCTTCCTTTTGCCGATCTACCGAACTTTAGAATATAGGCCTAAAGGAAAAGCAAATACAAGTAGTGCTCATTAATTGCTAGTCAAATATTTATTGATGAGTTTGTCATGCATGTGCCATCCTGAAAAGAGACTAGGGTGTTCCTAAAGGGACTTCTCGGAGGGACGCAATGTCCTTAATAGTTTTGCTTCTTTTTTTTTTCCTAAAAAAAAAATTCTAATGTAAACACTAATTATATATCTAAAGGAAATCCAATTTACCTACAAGAAAAAAGAAAAAGAAAAGGCAAGAATGAATAAGACTGCATGTAATGATCACTAGATATAATTAATTTAATTTGTCCAAAAAGAATCCCATTTTGAAATTGTATTACATTTTAAGATAAGTTGTGAATTTTCCATTTAATCTCATATCTAAGAACATTGATAATATTAAGAGAGAATGAGGTTAAAGAAACTTCTCATTAAGGTCATTTTATATTACTATCAATAAAAAGGAGAACTATTTTTGTGGAACAAAAAAAATTAACAAATAGGACCTTTTTTGGGGAAGATCAGAGGGAGTAATTTTAGTATATTTGTCAAAAGAGTAATGCTACTACATATACAAAAAAAAAAACATTAAGAAAATTAACTTACAAAATGATGTGTTAAGCCCGAGAGTTATACCAACCACAATCATACATATCATTTAGTATCTACTTTTAACTTGTATCAATTCCTATTTAGAAATGCACAAGAAAGAGGGATGTGAATCTCATTTAGTTATAATTTTTTTTCATTTAATGGCAATTTTTGGGACCAAATGTGACAAATAAATTAAGCAAAAGTTTCAATAAATTTATCACATCTAAATTGAGTTCTCTTTTAGAAGAATCCTGACCTACTTTTTTTCACCTCACATTTACTCATTAAGATATCATGCTAACGAAACTTAATATTTTAAGCCGAGTGGAAAATTCATTTTTAAGTTGTAAGAGAATCAATATATTTTAATTTCTAGAGTTGCAAAGATCTTGGGAAGCAAGTAAGTGTTGTATAAATCAATAATATATAATTGTATGTAATGATTTTGGACAAAAGCAAATGGATAGAGAATATATATATATAGGAAGAGAATGCTTTTTTTTTTGGTTAAGGGGGAGAAGTTTGATGAACTTTTATCTAATCATGCCTGAGAAAGTGATGACAAAGAGGAGAATGAATATGCTTCCCCAATGATCATTCCCTACTTTCATCTCCAATCTATTATCATTTCATCTCCACTTCCACCTCCCACCCCACAAGAGATACCCTAGCTATTTATCTGCAAACTACTATGATTTACAAACATAACGACTGATTTTATATTTTAAAACGGAAGAATATATATTAATGTTGGTTTATATTTACTTTTTATTAATTAGTTTATACTTTTGACAACAGTTTTTATACCTTTTTTGAATATATATCAAAGTTTAGGGCTAAAGTTTGTTGTTTGGTAAAATACATTACAAAATAAGTTAAATGGCGTCTTAGAAAATGTTAAATAATGTGTAAAATGAGAAGCCTGACTCTTATTTTTGGAACTGATAGAGTAATTCAGTATAATATTTTAGATATTTGGAATTTTATGTAATTCAGTTGTGACCCTATTTATAAATTTTGAATTTGTCGTATTTGTTTGACTTTGGCTTTTAGCATAAATTCTTTTTTGCTGAAAACAGAGAGCAGAGAGTGTGTGATTATGATCCCCTCCGTTACACATACCCTCCAATTTCTCTAATACACATTCTTGGATACTAATATTATATTTAATTGGTATATATCGTCGCTTAAAGTAATATATGTGTTGCTAAATGTGTATTGAAAGAAATCGGAGAATAGGTTAAATGAATGGATCCTAATCCGTATACATGTCGTATATAGGGAAGAACGTCTTTGGTTGAGTTCAACCATAATATATCCAAATGCCCTAGCTTTTTATTCCCTATAAAGTTGATTTTCTTGTTCTTGTTCTTTCTTTTTTTTTCTTGTTTGTTTCATGGGGACTCTGGCCTTCTCTACTTAAGGCTAACTTCCACTTTGTATATCTTGCTTTTTATCAGGGATATGTTAATGTAAGTATTTGTGTTGGATTGTGTTCTGGAATCCAAATATGCAATTTTCATCTGTCAAAAGTAAAGTTACTTCCTTTAATATGTAATCTACAGGTAGGTCCAAAATTAAAACATGCATGTCTGCTGTCATGCATTTGGGATTTTAAGCCAAAAAGCTTGAATTCATATGATGATAAATAATGAACATGCACCTGGATTTTAATATCCAATAGTTTTATTCTAGCAGCAAAAGTTTTTTAATTTGTTAAATCAAATTTACATGAACATAGTAGGTTGTATATTTAAATATTTCTAATAGTTATTAATAATTATATGAATTTGTTTGATAAAATAGGAATTGAAATCACGCATGTGTTTTTTTTACCTTAATTAAATATATAGTCTCATGCCATGTCTAGAATAAAAACTATTACTACTTTCTTGTTAACTTCTTTACCACTATATATTAAAGTTTGTATAAGACGTACTTCAACATTTAAAGACACACTAAGCTTATTTATTTTTTGTATGATCTTTTTCTAATATTAAAGTTTAAAGAATTTCTCATTATTTCGAATAGATCTACCACCTACTCATATTACGTACACTTTAAATTGTTTCATGCAAAATGATTCCTTATTATCAAAGTATTTGGCTGATAATTATGATCTGAGTGACTTAGCCAAAAGGTTTTTTCTTAGTGGAAAACTAGGCGGTAATTAAATTTACGAGTATTTCTCATACATAATGTAGATTTTGCATTAGTATATATATATATATATATATATATATATATATATATATATATATATATATATATATATATATATATATATATATATACGGTTCGTCTCTTCAGCGAACTACAAAGAGTGAATTAAAAACGAATAAAACCGTCACTATAGCCAGTTCATTTTTAGTTGCCTCCGTATGATTCGCTAGAGAGAGCCAACTTCTATATATATATAGTCCGGATCTTAAGCTCACCCCTTATCTAACTCACCCGAGCTCACCCTTTTTTAGTGACGGACCCGGCGACGGTTCGGTCATACAACCGTCGTCTATACTTTTAGCGACGTTATATGTTGTCCGTCGCTAAAAGTATAGACGACGGTTGTATGACTGAACTGTCGCCGGGTCCGTCGCTAAAAGGGGAGTGAGCTCGGGTGAGTTGAATAAGGGGCGAGTTTAAGATCCGGATCGTATATATATATATATATATATATATATATATATATATATATATATATTACGCGAAAAGAGAAAGAGAAGCGGATAATGCATATGATTTATTGATGATTACTTTTCCGATAACCACTATAAATTATTCACCACTATCAACTGCGGATGATTTTTGAACATAACGAGATATTCATTATTCCAATCAAGTAACAATTCACATCAGCATGCATTTATTGGAAGGAAAATAAGAATTTAATTGTTTGATAAAATTGGAATTGAAATCATGCATCTTTTCCACCTTAGTTAGATGAATATAATGCTTGCGGACTTAATATGTTTACTTTTTAGTTACGAATTACGTGAATAATTATAGTTAATATTTTAACAATGGATGTATTTGATATAATTAGACAATTTTATAATTCTATCAAATCTTATATTGATATACGTGATAATCGTAATTCGAAAAAAAACATAACATGACTCTAATTAAATAGTCCCATGCTATGTCTAGGATAAAAAATAGTACTACTACTTTCTTGTAAACTTCTTTTCCACTATATATTAAAGTTTGAATGGATGCAATTTAATATTTAAAGACACATTCTTATATATATATTTTTCATTCTTTTGTCTCATCTTTTTTCTAATATTAATGTTTAAAGAATTCTCTCATTATTTCAAATAGATTACGTACACTTCAAATTGTTTCCATGCAAAATGGTTTCTCATTATTGAGTTATATAAATACGTGGGAGTGTTTCTTCCTTTTATCGAAGTATATGATTAATAATTATGATCCGAGTGACTTAGACAAAAAGTTCTTAGTGGGAAACTAGGCGGTTATTATATTTACAAGCATTTCTCATACATATTGCAGATTCTTAAAAAAATTATTACACGCGAAAAGAGAGAAAAAAGAAGTGGATATAATGCAAATGATTTATTGATGATAACTTTTATAACATACATTATTCACCACTAGATCAACGGCTGATGATTTTTGAACTTGCATGATGAGATATTCATTATACCAATCAAATTAAAGTAAAAATTCAAATGATCATGCATAATTGATTTGAAAAAAATTGCTACTTTAAGAATGCTTTTTATAGGATTAGGATTATCTATCCTCCAATTTCTAGCTTTACACATTTAATACACAAATATTATATTTAACATTTAATAATTCGTTGTAAATAATTATAGATATAATTTTTTTTTATTACAAATAATCGTGTTGCTGATATCGTATGAAAAATAATATTTATATTGTTATGTGTATCGAGTACAATTAGAAGATGAATGTAATTAAGGGTGATATTCCTAATCCGCTTTTATAACTAAATTGAAGTGAAATGTGGGTCTTAAATCTTGATACATGTATGTATATTATATGCATGTAATGATGGAAATGAAGATTATGGGGGGACCCAAATGAGATGTGATGAGGTTTTGATGATCGATCATAAAACTTGGAATGGAATCCCTTGGATTGAGGGAGTAGTAGGAGCAGCAGCCTTGATGGGTGGCCCTTTAATTTTCATCACAACTTTTTTCTCTTTAACGTTTAAAAGCCACATTATGAAAAGAAGCGAAGAGAAGAAGAAAAAGAAGGTGATGTGCATGTGATCCAACAGACTTTATGTTCCCCTCTATTCACCAATTATACAAACCCTAGCTAGCTAGTAGCTACCATTCTTTGTGTCTTTTTTGACATTCGGTCACCATTTATCCTTTTCATGGGTTAAATAATTTTAGTTTCACCTTGGTCAATGTTTGTATACATATATATGCTAAAATTTCATTAAACCCCAAGATACAATATTCCCTCGATCTCAAAAATAATAATTCTATTTGAGCTTTGACTTTTATTCTACACATTTAGGCATAAGATAGATTTTGTATGATTTCTTTTTCGTATGAAGTTTTTAAAATTAGCGTAATTGGGAAAAAATACAGAGGAAAATTATATAAAAATGTGTAAATTTTGATTTCAAGAATGTTAACTATACTATCTACACGCGTTTATTAAAAAAAATTTATTTTAACATGTTGAATTCTAAGTCGTGACATTTTTGAATTCAAAATTTATGTGAATTCATTATATTTGAGTCGGTATAAAGACATATACTGAAAACTATCTAGAAATTATTAATAATTATAAAATTTGTTGTTTTTTTATTAAACAATTTAATCGATTGAAATATAGTAAAGCGGTTCAAATGATAAAAAGATTACAATACAAAAAATTGAAATGTTAATCCTTTCAAACATAATAATAGATAATTAAGAAAATGGTTAATCGTAGCAACAACTAGTAGACACCAGATATACTCTTGAAAAACAGTCATAATCGCAAAGCAATACCAAAATATACAGATCTAAGTAGTTTTTCAATACGAAAAATCGACTGTCATGATAGCGTCATACTCAAATTTGAATAATCACCATTCATGCATTGAAAAAATTCTAACGAATGCAAAAAAAAAAACTCCCAACTGGAGAAAGTAAACTCCCAAGAGACGAATGAAATTATAACTACTAAAAAAAGGTTATTTGTGATGGCCAAAATCCATCACAAAAATTAAAAAAATCATCACGAAAGGTTTACGTGATGGCTTTGAGCATCACAATGACCATCTTGTATACGCCCATCATGAAATGTTTTATGTGATGATTTTGACAATTACGCAAACTCTTAGTGCTTTTGTGATGATTAATACAATCACATTAACACGTAACCTATTGTGATTGTCAAAGTCATCACAAAAAAACAAGACTTTAATTAGGGATCAAATGTAAGAACATGAATCTCTATATACGGATAATTTATTTCACTATATTAATTGTATCAAATTATATTTGTAGGATTCGAACCATCCTCCCATTTGCGAACTAAATAACGAGTATTACCACTACACCAAAGCCCAAATCATGATTATAATTTTAAAACAAAATATAAAAGGAAATTTATGTGAGTTGACTTACTAAACAAAATTACTTCCATATAAGATTTTGTGATTGCGATGACAGTCACAAATACTCTTTAATGATGGTAAAATTAGTTATTACTGAGAGTCATCATATATTTTATTGTTTTGTGATGACTTGAAAATTCCACCACAAAATACCTTCTTTTTGTAATTGTAAATAAAAGTCGTCACAAAAATCTACCTTTTTAATGATTATCATGACCGTCATAAAATATTGTTTTGATTATTTCTTATATCACGAAAAGGATATATCTATAAGTGATAACTTAGTCCGTCACAAAAAAAAATTTCGTGATTGACACGACCATCACAATTATAATACATTGATGGCAAAATTAGTCATCACTAAGAGCCATCATATATACTATTATTTTGTGATTGCTTAAAAAGTCCATCACAAATTACTATTTTTTGTGATTGTTTTTAAAAACTGTCACAAAGTTCCATCACGTATTTTTATTTTTCTAGTAGTGAAATTAGTCATATCATGGAGAAAATAAGTCTCAAAAAGGAGAAATAATTAATTCCACAAGAAGAAAGAAATTATTAGAGCACGGGAAGAGAAATCTAAGGGAGAGTCTCTCTCCAAAATAAGGAGAGCCTTCCCAGGTCTAAAATGGAGGCTAGGAGATAGTTGAGTTGACATGTACACCATTATTGGGTATTGTAAAACAAGATGTGTATAATAGGCCATGTGTAATGAACTTAAATATATTTGCTTTATAACTATATTATGTAGATTTTCTCACGTAGAAATGTTCTTCAACAAAGGAAGGAAGAAAGATAAGTCTTGTTGTTCTCTCCTTTTAATGTAATTTAATTAAAATGGGCTTTCTTTATTTGATAAGAAACAATCAGCCATGCAAGTCTACACCTTTAATATGGCGGGGAAGAGCTCTTTCTGTACCTAAGGTAAAGACACAATTTTTTTTTCTCTTGGAGGAAGAAGTTGCTTTTAGTTGTATTTCTTAAAAGGAACTTTTGCATGGAAATCAAAAATCTTGCATTATTTTTATCCAATTTTGTGTATTAGAATCTTCCTCACTTAATTAACACTAATTAATCAGTCAATGAAGTACTGTCTCTTTCTAATTCACTTTTGTTTAAATTTGATCTTTTGTTGGATTTGATAACCCCAAGTGCTTAATTTAATTAAAGTAGCCTATAATTACTATTAATATTATATACATGGCCGTTCCTGAGCACGGGCGGAAGGGACCCCAAATATATATATATATATATATATATATATATATATATATAGAGAGAGAGAGAGAGAGAGAGAGAGAGAGGATTTTGAACATTTGATTAAAGATTTTGACTTTAGAATTATCTTTCAAAGAATGTATTTTCATATATTTTGTTGTAATCGAACTATTTAGTCGAAGTTCTTATATATTTTACTGTAGTCGAAGTTTTCATATATTTTATTATAGTTGAATTGTTATGTTTTAAGCTCTAGAAAGACACTTTTTTGGATAAAACTTAAACTTTTTTTATTTATTTTTACTTTTATTGGTGAAGACAATGTTTCGAAAATAGTCTCGTTTTTATTTTTCGTCCTGGGCCACCAAAATCCCTGAATATATATATATATATATATATATATATATATATATATATATATATATATATATTACCACATTAATATTTATGACTATATATATTTTATAGGCAACTCACAATTATCAAGTCAATAAAACACGTATAGAATTATAATGTGCAAAAACTAGTATTATCTAAAAAAAATGAAGAAAAAGGGCGCGCGCATATAACAATTCAGTTATTACACCAAATTGCCGAAAAAACTAGAAAAAAACTAGTTTGTGCTAGCATGTCCCATGAGTTTTTACATTTTTTTTGTTTTAATTTTGTTATTTTTGATTAAACATTATACGGTATAATTTTTAATTTTATTTATTTAAAGTCAGCATGTCAAATAAATATCGATCTGATGGAACCAAAGAGGGTAACAAAAAATAGGAGCAACTATTCCAACTCATAGACACATCAGTGACCATGTCATTCCCAGTTAACCACGGTTAGGATGGTGGCCAAAATTTGGGTATTTTTGATAATTGTTTGAAAGTTTAATATTACTAATGTTAAAAAAATAGTTTATCTTTTTTGATAGCTTGACGGGAGTTTACTATTTTTTTTCCCGGTAATTTAAGTCCCCTCAAAATATTAATCGGGGGTCTGTCCGGTGCATCTTAATGATCGGTACCGTCCGGTGCATGTGTTAATTTTATTTTATTTTTTTTTTTGTTTTTTCACCACAATTATGAGAAAAAAAAAAAAATTGAGAAAGTTTGAACAAAAAATTATAAAAGGAAGTACATTTTTTATTGAAAAAACACTGTATTACAGTAAAAAATACAGTAAAAACACTGTAATACATGGCCGAACCGTTGTATGACCGAACCGTCGTCGGGTCCGTCGCTAAAGGGGGGTGAGCTCGGGTGAGTTGGATAATGGGTGAGCTTAAGATCCGGACCGTATATATAGCTATTTAGTATACAGTCGTTTATGCGACGATTTTTTTGCGGGTCGGTTCACCCGTCGCAATAGCTATTCTGCTCTATGGCTGTGACACCCCCAAATCCGGGTACTTCGATTCCACGGGATTTGGTGTTCAATGTACAAGCATCATCTATCTATCTACCCATAAATAATATCAAACCATACAATAGATAGAAATCATAATAAAATCTATTCCCTTAAGGGTTACATCAACTGAATCATAAATAAATTCCAGGTTACTCTAACCTTAAAACATCTGTGCGGAATTCTAAACAAATAAGTCTTAACATCAACATAACTCAAGTCTTAAACAAATACATCAGTTAATAAATAACAGGTCTTCATCATTTGCTAACTTTGCCCTTGCCCTTACTAGTGGAGGGTTCATCGCTTCTTTCATTCTTAACTGCAATGTTATTATTAAGCAAGAGTGAGCACAAATGCCCACAAGTATAAAAAAAATGAAACAACAGTATAATAACATGCGAATAATCAACGACATCTGAATAAAGCTCAACTTTTAAATCAAGAATAAATAACATGAATCAAAAGAATACTGAGGGTCATAAGACCTTGAACTATGTCCTAGGTTAACAAGGGTTATACTTGAAACCTTTAACAGTCATAAGACTATGGACCTTCTTCTCGTACTTAGGGGGATCAGCCCTTAGTACCATACTGTGCACAATATCTTAACGCTAACGCATAAGTGAATCCCTTTTCAGGGTTGTTCATCTCAGTTTGACATTCGAGTCCGAACCAAAGAAAGTTTGGTTTGGATAATTCAATAAGGGTTCTGAAATTTAGAACGTTCATCAACTAAGGACTAGCTGAATCATTAAGATTCACTAGTCTAAAAAGGTTCAACAATAATGATATTCGATTTGAATAATAATCTCAAATGTATACAATAGAATAATTATTGTATAATTGAATCATGCTTTGAAAGATAATCAATCTTTAGTATAATACTTGAACTTGAATAATAATTTAAGTTTAAGTAAATTGCTCAATGTAAAAGTAGAGTTAAGAAACTTGCTCAATTTAAGAGTTTAAGTTTAGGAAACTTGCCTCGCGTGTAGATTACACTTTAACTAATCACGTTCTTTGAAATAAATCCTACATACCATTCACATTCAATACCAGTTAATTATTAACTAATCATCATAACTTATTCTCGTTGTCTACTTTAATAATTGACTAACTTAGTCAAATTATCACGTTGACACCTAATTTGTTCTTCATGAATAAATAACTAATTATGTATTTAATAATACAACTCACATGTAATTATGTTATTTACATGCTAAACAAATATTTTATCATCATATAATATTTCTAACATATTTACATGTTCATTATTTTAATACACTAACCTATTGTTAGACTTAGAAAATTTAAAAGCTCATTTTTTTTTTAAATTTTTTTTCCCAGTTCGCGAAGAACGCAGAATTCAGCGAAAATAATTACTACAAAATCATTAATTATCCAAATTAAACATATCCACATGTTAGAATTCATATATAATTAATACCCAACATTTATATACTGACAAAACTAATTTTAAACACTTAATAACAGATTTAAAGCCTAACAATTCACTGACTTTGATGTTCATGAAGTTTTAGAAAACTTTATGTGAAAATTCTCCCTACGAATTCGTTATAACACCGAATTCGTTCGTTTAAGGCTTAAACTCTTCGTATTAACATGCATAACAACATACAAGTCTAAAATTTAGGGATAATATATGATCAATACATAAATTTTCACGTATAAGGCCTTAAGGCCAAACCCAAACTCTGTAATTTTGTAAAACATATATATTACGTAATATTATGAAACTAATGATATGGAATCATGCAATATATATGTAAAACATGCTATACTTCTCGAATTACTACACATATCTTTATCACAACACCAATTCTCAATTCACAGAGATTAACAGAAGTTTTGAAAGCCATTTTATGAAAACTAAAATACGTAATTTAAAATTTGGGAAGGAGAAGATTACCCTGTAGAATATAATTAGTAGGATTAGAATTCCTCACTCAAAATCTCCTTCACCCACTCACAATTCTAAATATCTCTGACAATTTTCTCTAAACTCTCTCTGATAGCTTTCTAGACTTAGGCAAAATGAGGAAAGAAAAAGGGAAGACGTCGTAATATAATAAAGGAACTGAGCGCAGAGTGGTCAGTTGGCCCAATCATGGGTTAACTGCACTAACTCCCCTTAAGGCCCTGTTTGGTTAGTTAGGAAAATGTTTTAAAATCATTTAATTTAATAAAATTTTATCATATAGTTTAATTTATGTCACACCCACTTGCACAATAAATCAAATATCTTATTTAATTTAATATAAATAAAATATAATAATTTCTCATAAATTCACATAGTCATATTTTTAATTTACTCATTAATAAATAATGTCAATTTATTAAATCTCTAATTAATAATTACATTAATTTAATAACATAATGCTTAATTAAATATTTCGTTTAATTCAATAAGCTCACGTACATTGATAATAAAATTCTCTACATTAATTTAATAAATGCAACATATATAATTAAATTATTCTACCACAATTGTATCAATTGATTATTTAATCTAATAATTAAATCGTCGAAAAATATTTATTTACTTCAATAAATATTTAAAATAATTTACAAAATTCTCGTTCGTCACATCTTTCCTCCCTTAAAAGGATTCTGTCCCCAGAATCACGACTCAATAATTTCGACCCGTTACATTCTCCCCCCCTTACAAAGATTCTGTCCCCAGAATCGCATACACATAATTAAGTAAAAAATGAGGGTAATTCTTCATCATATTCTCTTCGAGTTCCCACGTAGCTTCTTCAGCATTGTGGTTCCTTCAAATTACCTTAACAGAAGGTATAACTTTATTTCTGAGAACTTGTCTTTTCGGTTGACAATTTGGACAGGAATTTCTTCATAAGACAAGTCTTTCTCAAAATGCAGGGGTTCGTATTCAATTACATGCTTGTAATCAGGCTTGTAAGGTCGTAACACAGAAACATGGAAGACGTTGTGGATATTCTCGAGTGCTGGAGGTAAGGCTACCTCGTACGCAACTTCTCCAATTCTTCGCAGTACCTCAAAGGGTCCAATAAATCTTGGGCTCAATTTTTCTTTCTTTCCGAACCTGATCTTTCCCTTCCAGGGAGAGACCTTCAAGAAAACATAACTACCTGATTCAAACTCGATATTTTTACGATGTGGATCAACGTATTTCTTCTGTCGATCTTGAGCTGCTACCAGTCGTGCTCGGATCACTTTGACTATTTCTGCCGTCTGCTGTACCAATTCTGGCCCTAGCAATTGTCTTTCACCAACTTCATCCCAATAAAGCGGAGTTCTGCACTTTCTGCCGTATAACGCTTCGTAAGGCGGCATACCAATACTAGCGTGGTAACTGTTGTTGTAGCCGAACTCTACCAACGGTAGGTGATCATCCCAATTTCCTTTGAAGTCCATTACACAGGCTCGTAACATATCTTCCAGTGTTTGAATCGTTCGTTCGCTCTGTCCGTCTGTTTGAGGGTGGTAAGCTGTACTCATTCGCAGTTGTGTACCCATGCATTCCTGAAGACGTTTCCAGAAATTTGATGTGAAGCGCGGATCCCTATCGGAAACAATAGACACCGGCACTCCGTGCCTCGAAACAATCTCTTTCACATATAATCTTGCCAACTGATCTAAGTTAAATCTGATTTTGATAGGAAGGAAGTGCGCGGATTTCGTCAGTCGGTCAACGATAACCCATACTGCGTCGTAGCCTTTCTGAGTCGTCGGAAGGCCAACCACGAAGTCCATCGTAATATGTTCCCATTTCCATTCTGGGATCTCCAACGGTTGTAGCAATCCACTCGGTCTCTGATGTTCTACTTTAACTTTCTGACATGTCAGGCATTTGACAATACATTCTGCAACATCACGTTTCAAATTCGGCCACCAGAAATGTTGTCGAAGATCTTGGTACATTTTTGTACTACCAGGGTGAATCGAATATCTTGAACTATGAGCCTCACTCAAAATTTCTTCCTTAATTTCTTGTACTGGCGGAACCCAAATTCTGCTTTCAAATCTCAATATTCCTTCCTTATCCATCTTAAATCCTGGTTCGGTTCCTTCAGATATCTTCGTTGTTACCTTTTTGCATTCATCATCCTGAAGCTGAGCCTCCTTCACTCTATCTAGTAGAGTTGTACCAGATTGCATCTGAAATAGCTTCTTATCAATCTCCATAGGATACTTCACTTCTAACTCCAGTTTCTCCATATCTGCAATTAGCTCCTGCTGAGCAGTTAACATCATCAATTTCTCACGACCCTTTCTACTTAAGGCGTCGGCAACCACATTAGCCTTACCCGGATGGTATAAAATCTCACAGTCATAATCCGTGATTAATTCCAACCATCTTCTTTGACGCATATTCAAATCTTTCTGTGTAAAAATATATTTCAGACTCTTGTGGTCCGTATATATTTCACACTTTTCCCCGTATAGATAGTGCCTCCAAATTTTCAAAGCAAATACAACTGCAGCTAACTCCAAATCATGGGTTGGGTAACCCTTCTCGTAATCCTTCAACTGCCGTGATGCATACGCAATGACTTTGCCGTTTTGCATCAGCACACAGCCAAGTCCTTTATGCGACGCATCGTTAAAAATAACAAAATTTCCTGTATCATCCGGAAGAGATAACACAGGCGCTGTACTCAACCTCTCCTTTAATTCTTGAAAACTCTCCTCACACTTCTCCGTCCAAACAAATTTCACAGCTTTTCGAGTTAAATTCGTTAACGGAGTTGCGATCTTAGAAAAATCTTGTATGAATCTTCTATAATATCCTGCTAATCCAAGAAAACTTCTTACTTCTGACGGCGTTCTCGGCTGATCCCAGTTAATCACAGCTTCTACTTTGGATGGATCTACCGAAATTCCATCTTTATCGATTACGTGACCAAGAAATTGTACTCTCTCGATCCAGAATTCACATTTTGAAAATTTAGCATACAACTTCTCCCTTCTCAATACATCCAACGTTAACCTCAAGTGTTCTTCATGTTCCTCTTTGGTTTTGGAATATACCAAAATGTAGTCTATAAATACCACCACGAATTTGTCCAAAAACGGCTTGAATACCCCATTCATTAGTCCCATAAATGATGCAGGAGCATTCGTAAGACCAAATGACATTACTAAAAACTCATAATGACCATATCGCGTTCGGAACGCTGTCTTCGGTACATCCTCTGGCCTTACCTTCAGTTGGTGATAACCACTCCTCAAGTCAATCTTGGAAAAGTATTTTGGTCCCTTCAATTGATCAAACAGATCATCGATCCTCGGTAATGGATATCTGTTCTTAATCGTGACCTTATTTAATTCTCTGTAGTCAATGCAGAGCCTCATCGATCCGTCCTTCTTTTTCACGAACAACACCGGCGCTCCCCACGGCGATACGCTCGGTTGAATATACTTTTTGTCCAATAATTCTTGTAGTTGTACCATTAATTCCTTCATCTCTACTGGCGCCATTCGGTATGGTGCCTTCGATATTGGAGCAGTTCCGGGCGCCAAATCAATCACAAAGTCTACTTCTCTATCTGGAGGAAGTCCTGGCAAATCGTCTGGAAATACATCGACGAAGTCCCTCACAATCGGTATCTCCTCTACCTTCGGGTTCTCTTTTCGACTGTCGACTATGTAAGCTAAATATCCTACACAGCCTTGTCTTAATAACTTCTTGGCCTGCAACATCGTCAGACAACTCGCTTGTCTAGGTGACTTGCTACCATAAAACACAACCTTTGACGGAGTCATAAGGTTAATACGCTTCTTTTGGCAGTCAATTACAGCCCCATAATTGGATAGCCAATCCATACCCAATATAACGTCGAATTCTCCCAATCGAATAGGGATAAGATCTACGTTCATGATATTACCCTTAATATCCACTCTACAATTCTTATACACATGCTTAACAGGAATTATCTCTCCATTCGCAATTTTTATAATCATGGGATATTCCAATTCATCCTTAAGCAAATCTAAACTATTAGCAAAGTCATCGGATATAAAGGAACAAGTAGCACCCGAATCAAATAAAACGTAAGCATTAATTTTATTGATCGGAATGATACCTGACACCACATCACTAGACTGGATTGCATCCTGCACCGTCATATTGAAAGTTCTGGCAGTTGGTCGGTTTGTTGCAGGTGGTCCGGCGATGGTTAAGGTATTTCCACTGCTATTTTCCCGGTTTCCTCCTTGTCCTGATCCTCCCGATCCCTTCTTGGGACAGTCTCGTGCTAAATGATCTTTCGAACCACAGTTGAAACAAGCACCCTTCTTTGGGTTTGGACAATTTGGTGCTATGTGGCCTTCCTGACCACAATTGTAGCACACTCTCTTTCCCTTCAAACAAACTCCTAGATGTGCCTTGCCGCAAGTCAAACATGCTTCTATCTTCTTTTTCTGCCCTCCGTGTTGACTTCCAGCTGTCGAGTTATCCGTCCACTTCCTCTTCTGATTATTATTATTCCCAGTATTACTTCCACCAGTCTTGTTATTACCTTCATTCTCACTCTTTTTCTTTTTCTGTTCTTGGTTGTACTTAGTCACTGCATCACTTCCTCCTTCTGTGAGAATGGCCTTTTCCAAAACTCCCGCAAACGTGTTAAGTTGAAACATTGATACCTTGCTGTATACCCAAGGCTTCAGTCCTTGTTCGAATCGTCTGGCTTTCCTCTCGTCAGTGTGTACTTGATACGGGGCAAACCTTGCCAACTCATCGAATTTAGCCGCGTATTCAGGCACGCTCATGTTTCCCTGTTTCAGTTCCAGAAATTGCACCTCCATCTGATTCTGCGAACTAGCTGGGAAATACATTTCGAAAAACATCTCTTTGAATCTCTCCCACGTAATTACACCTTCACCTCTTCGTATCTTATTTGCCTGCCACCAGTAGCTAGCCTCAGACTTTAGCATAAATGTCGTAAAAATGGTCTTCTGATCTTCTCGAACCCTAGCAACGTCGAAAACCTTCTCCATTTCCATCACCCACGTTTGAGCCTCGATCGGGTTTCTGGAACCTTTGAACTCTGGCGGTCCCACCGCCTTAAAATCTTTAAACGTTGTGCTAGGTGGAGCTTGCGGTTGGTTATTCATGACTCCAGTTAGTAAATTAACTAGCTGTTAAACTGGATTAACGTTGGCATTATTGTTATTATTGGTTGACCCTTCCTGAGCCGGTTGACGTTGCTGTCTTCTCCTTGGCGGCATTTTTCTGTTAAATAAACGTTTATTAGAACTTTATTTATTTCTCTACATAGTTAAGACATTACTCAACAATTTAACGTATCACTTAACACATCATCTCAAACAACTTGATATCTTTTCATTCAAATAAAAAGTTTTAACATTAAACTATAGCATACTACTATTTACATCATCTATCTTGGAATAAAGAATCCACAGGATTTAAAACATTCAAATATTAACATATTCCTTAGTTCATAAACACATCGGAATTTACATAAAACTATATAAGTCTTTCACATAAATAAACAGATTCTATTCCTGTCTTCCAAGGTGCTCAATAGCCTTGCCACGCTCCTCATTCATGATACGAGACATCGTCCTGCGATCCAACATATACGATGGAAGTCCTTCAAACTGGATGGGGTACCTTAACACTCGCTCTTGAACCTCATCCATCGCATGATTAAGTGTGGCGTACGTGTCTTCAAGCTTTGCCTTCTTTGCACGACTATCATCTTCTGCACGATCAGCTCGATGTGATTCTCTTACCCATCATTCCTCTGCTATTTTCAGTCTTCCGGAGGTTTCCTTCAGTTCCTTCTTCAGTTTCTCTATCTCCTCGGTCTTATCTTCGGTTTGACCCTTCTCATGAACCAGATCCCACTCCACGTTTCCTAAACGTGTGTGAAGGGTCACAATCTCTCTATCCTTCTCCTCTAAAGTAGACTGCTGAACAGTCGCTCGCTCAGTCAATTCCTGAATCTCATCTTCTAACTCCACGTTACGATCATATAGTGTGTCATACATCTCAGCATCAACAGTGTACCGTGGTAGCTCCTCTTCTTCTTCCTCCTCATCAAACTCCTCCTCAGGATCCTCCTCAGGATCAATCTCAGGTTCATGCTCCTGACCAACAACGGTGATCAATGGAGATGAAACCCTCTGCACCAGCTGCTCCCTAACGACATGAATGTCTCGGAGCTCCTCCTCAGTCGGTCCTACAAGTACACGAGATCCCTCCTCAGTAGGTACTATAGGTAAATGGGGTCCCTCCTCAGCTTGACTAGCTTCTCTATCATTCGTCATCCTGACAACAAAATTTTAAGTTTTAGTTACTAAGTCATACTATCTAACGCATACTTAACACATAAACACATAATGTATTTTATTATCTTCAATGAATTACAAAAATTCATTTCTTAGAACTCGATAAGAGTTTTCAATTACTATCTTCTTCTATAAGGCTACTACCTAAGGTTGTTTCCCCCACCTAAGGTTCATAACCTACAACTTTGATACCAACTTGTGACACCCCCAAATCCGGGTACTTCGATTCCATGGGATTTGGTGTTCACTGTACAACCATCATCTATCTATCTACCCATAAATAATATCAAACCATACAATAGATAGAAATCATAATAAAATCTATTCCCTTAAGGGTTACATCAACTAAATCATAAATAAATCCCAGGTTACTCTAACCTTAAAACATCTGTGCGGAATTCTAAACAAATAAGTCTTAACATCAACATAACTCAAGTCTTAAACAAATACATCAGTTAATAAATAACAGGTCTTCATCATTTGCTAACTTTGCCCTTGCCCTTACTAGTGGAGGGTTCATCACTTCTTTCATTCTTAACTGCAATGTTATTATTAAGCAAGAGTGAGCACAAATGCCCACAAGTATAAAAAAAATGAAACAACAGTATAATAACATGCGAATAATCAACGACATCTGAATAAAGCTCAACTTTTAAATCAAGAATAAATAACATGAATCAAAAGAATACTGAGGGTCATAAGACCTTGAACTATGTCCTAGGTTAACAAGGGTTATACTTGAAACCTTTAACAGTCATAAGACTATGGACCTTCTTCTCGTACTTAGGGGGATCAGCCCTTAGTACCATACTGTGCACAATATCTTAACGCTAACGCATAAGTGAATCCCTTTTCAGGGTTGTTCATCTCAGTTTGACATTCGAGTCCGAACCAAAGAAAGTTTGGTTTGGATAATTCAATAAGGGTTCTGAAATTTAGAACGTTCATCAACTAAGGACTAGCTGAATCATTAAGATTCACTAGTCTAAAAAGGTTCAACAATAATGATATTCGATTTGAATAATAATCTCAAATGTATACAATAGAACAATTATTGTATAATTGAATCATGCTTTGAAAGATAATCAATCTTTAGTATAATACTTGAACTTGAATAATAATTTAAGTTTAAGTAAATTGCTCAATGTAAAAGTAGAGTTAAGAAACTTGCTCAATTTAAGAGTTTAAGTTTAGGAAACTTGCCTCGCGTGTAGATTACACTTTAACTAATCACGTTCTTTGAAATAAATCCTACATACCATTCACATTCAATACCAGTTAATTATTAACTAATCATCATAACTTATTCTCGTTGTCTACTTTAATAATTGACTAACTTAGTCAAATCATCACGTTGACACCTAATTTGTTCTTCATGAATAAATAACTAATTATGTATTTAATAATACAACTCACATGTAATTATGTTATTTACATGCTAAACAAATATTTTATCATCATATAATATTTCTAACATATTTACATGTTCATTATTTTAATACACTAACCCATTGTTAGACTTAGAAAATTTAAAAGCTCATTTTTTTTTAATTTTTTTTTTAATTTATTTTTTTTTTCCAGTTCGCGAAGAACACAGAATTCAGCGAAAATAATTACTACAAAATCATTAATTCTCCAAATTAAACATACCCACATGTTGGAATTCATATATAATTAATACCCAACATTTATATACTGACAAAACTAATTTTAAACACTTAATAACAGATTTAAAGCCTAACAATTCACTGACTTTGATGTTCATGAAGTTTTAGAAAACTTTATGTGAAAATTCTCCCTACGAATTCGTTATAACACCGAATTCGTTCGTTTAAGGCTTAAACTCTTCGTATTAACATGCATAACAACATACAAGTCTAAAATTTAGGGATAATATATGATCAATACATAAATTTTCACGTATAAGGCCTTAAGGCCAAACCCAAACTCTGTAATTTTGTAAAACATATATATTACGTAATATTATGAAACTAATGATATGGAATCATGCAATATATATGTAAAACATGCTATACTTCTCGAATTACTACACATATCTTTATCACAACACCAATTCTCAATTCACAGAGATTAACAGAAGTTTTGAAAGCCATTTTATGAAAACTAAAATACGTAATTTAGAATTTGGGAAGGAGAAGATTACCTTGTAGAATATAATTAGTAGGATTAGAATTCCTCACTCAAAATCTTTTTCACCCACTCACAATTCTAAATATCTCTGACAATTTTCTCTAAACTCTCTCTGATAGCTTTCTAGACTTAGGCAAAATGAGGAAAGAAAAAGAGAAGACGTCGTAATATAATAAAGGAACTGAGCGCAGAGTGGTCAGTTGGCCCAATCATGGGTTAACTGCACTAACTCCCCTTAAGGCCCTGTTTGGTTAGTTAGGAAAATGTTTTAAAATCATTTAATTTAATAAAATTTTATCATATAGTTTAATTTATGTCACACCCACTTGCACAATAAATCAAATATCTTATTTAATTTAATATAAATAAAATATAATAATTTCTCATAAATTCACATAGTCATATTTTTAATTTACTCATTAATAAATAATGTCAATTTATTAAATCTCTAATTAATAATTACATTAATTTAATAACATAATGCTTAATTAAATATTTCGTTTAATTCAATAAGCTCACGTACATTGATAATAAAATTCTCTACAATAATTTAATAAATGAAACACATATAATTAAATTATTCTACCACAATTGCATCAATTGATTATTTAATCTAATAATTAAATCGTCGAAAAATATTTATTTACTTCAATAAATATTTAAAATAATTTACAAAATTCTCGTTCATCACAATGGCGACGGTGGTTATAACAAAAAAAAAAATCGTCGTCATAGGTGACTGTGTACTACACAGCTGTGTATATACATATAGCCATATATATATATATATATATATATATATATATATATATATATATATATATATATATATATATATATATATATATATATATATATAGCCGTAAACTCAAAAAAGTTACCCTTCCAGAATTAAATGAAGAAGTTAATAAACTCAAAAAAGAAATCTCTAATTTAAAAATTGAAGTCTCTAATTTAAGAAAAGACTTAGAGAGTCAGAAATCTGATCTTCAAGTCCATGATTCCTCCTTTAGTGATGAAAATCACGATGAGCCAGAATCTTCAGGAATCAAAGAAGAACCAGATCTATTCATTCAAGGTCTTTCTCTTAAAAGAGTTAAAGATATTACCATTCAAAAATGATATATCTCCATTGATTTGGTTGTTGATAAAACTTTTTCGATACGACTTCCCGCCTTAGTTGATACTGGTGCGGATTTAAATTGTATCCAGGAAGGTCTTATTCCAACCAAATACTATAAGAAGACTAATGAGAAATTAAATTCAGCTAATGGTAGTCAGATGGAAATAAAATATAAATTGCCTAGAGTGCATATCTGTCAAGATGATATGTGTTTTAAAACATCATTTGTTTTAATTCGCAATCTTACCGATAAAATCATTTTAGGATTACCATTTATATATTTGTTATACCCGTTTACTACCAGTAATGAAGGATTAAGCTGTAAATATTTAGGTAAAAGAATAACTTTTAAATTTCTTATTAAACCAAAAGAAAGAGATTTAAAGTTTATTCAAGAAGAGTCCATTTCCAAGTCATTAAATTTATTAAACTGTAAATCCACCCATTTAAATTTCTTAAAGGAAGAAATTAAATACAAAAGAATTGAAGACCAGCCTCAACATAAAGATGTTCTTGAAAAAATTAAAGAGTTAAAAACTTATTTAAAGGACAACCTTTGTTCTGATTCTCCTAATGCCTTCTGACATCAGAAAAAACATGTTGTAAGGCTCCCTTACGCTAAGGAATTCAAAGAACATTTGATTCCTACTAAGGCCAGACCTATTCAAATGAATCATGAACAAATGGAGTTATGTAAAAAGGAAATAAATGATCTCCTTAGTAAAAAATTAATTAGACCTAGTAAATCCCCTTGGTCATGTCCTGCCTTTTATGTTAACAATGAAGCAGAAAAGGAAAGAGGTGTTCCCAGGTTAGTTATCAACTACAAGCCATTAAACAAAGTCCTAGAGTGGATTAGGTATCCCCTGCCTAATAAAGATGACCTCATTAACCGGTTGAGTAATGCCACCATCTTTAGTAAATTTGACCTCAAATCTGGTTTCTGGCAAATTGCTATTCACCCAGAAGACAGATATAAAACTACATTCACCACTCCATTTGGTCATTATGAATGGAATGTCCAAGCATTTGGCTTAAAAAATGCTCCCAGTGAATTCCAGAATATCCTCAATGATATTTTGAATCCTTTCAGTCATTTTATTGTTGTATATATTGATGATATTCTCATTTTTTCCAATTCCATTGAAGAACACGTCAAACATTTGAAATCATTTTTTAAAACGGTCAAAGACAATGGACTTGTTCTTTCGCTTTCCAAATGCAGCTTGTTTCAAGCTAAAGTTCGGTTTCTTGGATTAATTATATATCGCGGACTCATACGGCCAATTGATAGAGCTATTCAATTCGCCGACAGATTCCCAGATAAAATTACCCATAAAACCCAACTGCAGAGGTTTCTGGGCTCGCTCAATTATATTTGTAAGTTCTATAAAAACCTCAGAAAAATTTGCAAACCTCTCTTTCAGCGTTTGCAAGACAATCCTCCCCCATGGACTGACATTCATACTTCTGTTGTCTAACAAGTCAAAAAATACGTCAAGACATTGCCCTGTCTTGGTATTTCAAATGATTCTGCATTTAAGATTGTTGAAACTGACGCCTCAGATATTGGTTTCGGAGGTATTCTCAAACAAAAATTAACTTCAGATTCCCCAGAACAAATCGTCCGTTTTCATTCCGGTGCATGGAATAGTACATAGTTAAATTACAGTACTATTAAAAAAGAAATATTTTCTCTTGTATTATGTATTAATAAATTTCAAAGTGATTTATTAAATCAAAAATTTTTAGTTCGAATTAACTGCAAATCTGCAAAATATGTGTTAGAGAAAGATGTTGAAAACATAGCTTCTAAACACTCCTTTGTTAGATGGCAAGCCCTTTTGAGTATCTTTGATTTTGATATTGAATACATTAAAGGCAGTAACAATTTCATTCCTGATTTTCTCACTCGGGAATTTATTAACACAGGTACCGTTCATCCTTCATGAGTATCCACGGTACATCAACCTCTCGTGGTCCGGGTCGCCCTACTAGCCCTAGTAATCAGCCAAGAGGAGCCTTGGTTCCTCATCCAGTTAACCCAATTTATCAAACCAGTAACAAGTTCACTGTCCTTGGGACAATGCCCAAGCCCTATAGTTCAGCTTTAGCTAGTAACCCAATTCCCGTCGACCCCTTTCAGTCAAAAGCCTCTAGTTCAAATCCCAATAATCCTCCCTCTGAGTACATGCTTAGATGGACCAATCTCTTATTTCATATTGAGCCTCACATGAAACCCAGAAATGACCCAGTAAAATTGACCTCCCAGTTTTTCCCTTCTGGTTGGCATTTCATGCCTCTTGCTCCTTATAAATCCCTTGTGTATTGTAAGGACATTCTTGTCGAAACAGAGTCAATTTTTATTAAGCCCATTTATGCCAACAATGATAAAGCCAAAGTTCTTTACCATTCGTTATATATTAAATAGTTTATTCAGATGTCTGAATGGGGAAAACATCCCTCTGATCTTATGCAGCTTTCGAATCAGGATAACTCTTTTTGTTATTATGATTATATGGAAGCTTGGTATAAAGTTTTCCTCCATCAAAATGAGTCACACAGTCATTCTTGGTTTGTTCAATTTGACCATAAGTTCAAAAGTCATTTCCCATATTGGTTTTCCCATTGGTGGTCGAGATTTGGTTCTACCTATGACCTTCTTCCCGATCCTCTGAAAGTCCAACTCAATCATTTTTGCAATCACAAAAAATTAGATTCAGCATATGAAGGTGTCCTAGTCCTTCTTCAGTTTGTAAGTAAATATAAGATTCCCTGGATTCTCCGATGGGAATACAGCATTCAAAACCCCACCAGTGAAATCAGTCATAATGCTTCCCCTACATCTCCGTCGGCAGATCCTTTTCCCCTAGTCACTCGCCAATGGTTTGTCAAATGGTGGGATAAAATTGACGTCAATAGAATTGTAGGTCAAGTCCAGTTAGAATTCCCTGCTTCTCTCAAGGTTCTCCCAGTCTTTACAGCAGAACCTTCTAGTCAAAAATCAAAAGAGTCAAGTGTCAGTAAAAAATCAAAAGAGTCCAGAGTCAGTCCCACTAGTTCGACTTGTTCCCGTAGCATTTCTGATTTTAAAGATTGTTCCGAAAAAAAGTTAAAATTAATTGCCTAGGCATTAAATAAAAGAATTGATGAATTACATGAGGATGCCTCTACAGGTTCTTCATCAGCTTCCCACAGTCAGTATGATGAAGATGATGACCCTTATGGCACCATTAATCTACAGGATGCTCAGGACCCATTTGCCTGACATTTCTTCTCAGTCACATACACCTGCTCCCTGCAGCCAGTCAAAAGATGCCCTCAGCCGAAAGCAGCTCCGACTTTTCCACCGAAAGCAGCTCCTTTCCACCGAAAGCATCTCTCAAGTTAAAAGTTATGGCCACTTTGTCAAAAGTTGCCAGACGCGTCAATGAATAGTAAAAAAGTCAGCACTGTTCATGAATAGTAACTTTTGTCTGTAATCATTTATTTTGTAATAGTAACTTTGTAATAGTTCTTTTCTTATTCTATAAAAAGAATCCGAACTTAGTTATTGAGGCAGACTTCGAAAGACTCTGAGATCCTTCTCAGATGAATCTTTAGCCTCTACCGCTGTTAAGCCTTTCTTAGCCCCTCCTTCTACTATTCTACTTTTCTTAAATGTTCTGAGTAAGTCAAGTCAATTCAATTTGTAATTTGCATTCAGTTTGTACATTTGTAAACAATTTTATTTCCAATCAATAAAATTATATGTTTTAGTAATTAAACTGTTATATTATGTGCACCTCTGATTCTAGTTCCAACCCTTCCGTCTTAAATGGTATATATATATATATATATATATATATATATATATATATATATATTGATGCTAACGGTCCGGATCTTAAGCTCACCCCTTATCCAACTCACCTGAGCTCACCCCCCTTTTAGCGACGGACCCGCGACGGTTCGATCATACAACCGCCGTCTATACTTTTAACGACGGACAACATATAGCGTCGCTAAAAATATAGACGACGGTTGTATGACCGAACCGTCGCCGGATCCGTCGCTAAAGGGGGGTGAGCTCGGGTGAGTTGAATAAGGGGTAAGTTTAAGATCCAGACTCTTGATGCTAAATTGTTGCACATAAATAAGTATATATAAAGAGTTTATGATGTGCATATTAAAGATCTTGTGTGTAGTGAAAGCTGAAACAAATAGAGAAAAAGGAAGATACTGACCGAGAACCATGATTGTAATATAAGTTTAATACATTAATGAAGACATTTACAAAACAATACATTTTCAGTTAACATAGGGGAAAAATACGATGAAAAATAACTCACTTTTTTTTTCTTTTTCTGTTCATCAAAAAGCTCACAAAATTTTTTTATGAAGCAATTATCACTACAAAACAACGGCTTAATTCCGATGGAATCATCCATCGGAAATAAGCTTATTCTGTCGGAAATAAGCTTATTCCGACGTAATTATTCATTGGCAATTCTGTCGAAATAAAGGCCATCGGGGATAAGTCCGTCGACAATTCCATAAATAAATATTCTCGACGGAATTATGGCCGACTAATTAGTCGTCGAAGGTTGTTTATGTTCGACATAATATTACCGACGGATTTATTCCGTCGAGCATAAGGGTGAACATGTGTCATCTCTTTGTTGCTCGGTTGAGGCTTAAGCCCGACGAAATATCCGTCAAAAATAAGGGATATCCTGTCAGAAATATGGGTTTAAAAATAAATTGTAAACCTTATTTCCGACGTAAATTCCGTCGGGTTTACCTTATTCCGTCGAAAATACCTACTTTTTAAAAATGTTTTTTTTGTTTTTTGTAGTTTCCAGGTTTTTAAACCCCATTTTTGTGCCTATAAGATATTTTATCCTAACAACTCATACAATAATTAACAAATAACTACATTCAACAACATATATTGTAATCAACCCATAATACAATGTAACTACTTTGAAGAACAACATATATACACGTTTTAACGTTTATATAACTACTTTTCTAACAACATATAACGTGTATATATGCAATAAGTTATCAATTACAAAGTAACTTCAATTATTTACAAAATTAAACTAAAATACATTGATTTACAAAGAATCAAGTTAAACTACAATGATATAACCTATAAACTACAAAGAATAACGGTAACTTCAATGATTTACAAAAATAAAGTAAAATACATTGCTTTACAAAGAAACAAGCTAAATTACAATAATTTACATAAAATCAAGCAATTATACAATGTTTTTACAAAACATCTAAGTAAATGTTATACAAAATATCTACCTAATCTAGTAGTACCACCACTAGGAGGAGAATCATTGGACGGGGGTCGATGTTGCTGCTCTGGAGTATGAAAATCCTCATCATCATCATCCCCTCGCTCGCGATCTGCATCGCCAGCCTGCTTACCATCACCAGTGATATCGGAATTGCCACCTTGTTGATACAATTAAAAATATAACTCATTAGGCTGTATGAGAGAATTAAAGAGACAACTAAATGAAAATTAAATAACATGCAAAATAATCAACTTGTAAATAGAATACCCGAGTAGTCGGGAGCTGACTCCTCATCGGACTAAAAGCCTCTGAAAGTAGGGTAACCACCAACTGAAACTCCTCTTAACCTATCGCGGCGAACTGCTCCTGCGGAATACCGATACTCTGTACGGTGGTCCCTAATGCAATATCTTGAGTTAGCTGGTGAAGGTGAGCACGACTAGGTAACTCCGGACGACGGATAACCGGATCCGTACGAAACGTCTCTGACATCGCCACCATGATCCTCTAGAATAGCTTGTCGTCCAAGCCAACGCCCGTATAAGATGGTCCAATAGGTGCTCTCGGACGCTGGCGCTGGCTAGAGTCTACAAAAATAAATATAATATTACTAATAATGATTTATATTATTTTATAAATTATGATATAACGAGAAATATAATAAATATTATTATTTTCAGGTAGTGTATACGCGGGTATCCTCGGCAGGCCTAACACTTAATACCTGCTGGTACTACTAGTAGGGATCCTTAGACGCGACTCACAGACTTAACTCCTCATCCCTAGATAATTCAATCTCGGGTGAAGGGACTGTGGAATCTAATGACTTAGGATCCCCCTAGCATCCAGAAACTCAACTACACACTGGTTTCGAAGATTTTGAAATCGGTTTTGTAATTTACTTTGTATATGTGAGTTAATTAAATCAATTTATTAACTACCTAATATTAATAATTACTAAAAATTGAGATTAGTCGTATAGTTAATTCTGCGAGAGACGTGGTAGAGTCATTTATCGTGCGGGCTCTATCCCAAAACTCTATTATGGTCGTACGTCGACCCAAACTCACCCGCATGACCTAATTAATAAATGCATCAATATAACATTTATTAAGTATGCTAATAACAATTGAGTAACTAAACAACTAGATAGAGATTGTGACAATCCAAATTTTTCGAAAATAAAATTAAAATAAGAATTTTAAGAAAAAAATAAAATTCTTATTGTGAAATGTGTCGTGTTTGAATGTGTGTGTGTGTGTGTGTATATATATATATATATATATATATATATATATATATATATATATATATATTTATGTGATTTATGTGGTGAAAACATATGTATATATAAGTGTGAAATATATACATATGTTTGGAATGAAAGAGTTAATAATTAACTAAACTATTGAATTAGTTAGCTTGAGACTCATAATCGCTTAATATTATTTTTTCTTGGATAGGGTGTGGGGGTGGGTGGGGTGAGTGGTGTACACATAATCGCTTAATATTATTTTTTTTTGGGAGGGAGTGTTGGGTGGGTGGGTAGGTGGGTGGGGTGGGGTGGGGTGGGTGGAGGGGTAGGGTGGGTAGGTAGGTAGGGTGGGTAGGTAGGTGGGGTGTAAGGGTGGGTAGGTGGGTGGATGGGTGGGTGGGGTGGAGTGGGTAGGTAGGTAGGGTGGGGGTGGGTAGGTGGGTGGAGTGGGTGGGTGGGGGGTGGGTGGTGTATACATATTTTTTTTGGGTGTGGATGTGGGTGTGGGTGGGGGTGGGGGTGGGGTGAGAAGTGGGGTGGGGGTGGGGGTGGGGTTGGGTGGGGGGTAAGGGGTAAGGGGTAAGGGGTGTATACATAATCACATAATATTATTTTTTTTGGGTGTGGGTGTGGGTGGGGTGGGTGGGGTTTACGTGGGAGTGGGAGTGGGGGTGGGAGGGGTGGGGGTAAGGGGTGTATACATAATCACATAATATTTTTTTTTTGGGGTTTGGGTGTGGGTGTGGGGGTGGGTGTGGGTGTGGGTATGGGTGTGGGTGGGGGTGGGGGTGGGGGTAGGGGTGGGTGGGGGTGGGTTGGGTTGGGTGGGTTAGGTGAGGTGGGTGAGTGGGTGGCTGAGCTTCTTGAATATGTAAATATGGGTGGAAAGAACTTTTGATTTAGATTTGAAATAAAATATGAGTCAAAAAATAGTTAACTAGGTTGGAACTATATTTCTTTTTTAAAATATGGTCCCAAACTTTAACTAACCCAAATAAATAAAAATAGTTAACCAACCCATTTGGTTCCAGTTAATATGAGTTGACCCGACAGTTAACCAACTATATTGCCAGGTCTAGCTTGAGTTAATTACGAAGTGAAATATGGAAGTGAAGGAAATTAATTAATATTAATTAATTGAGATTAATTTCAGATTATATTAAATTGATTACCTTATATTAGTTGATCAATAAGTATTAAATTTAGTAAAAGATTAAGTTTTATAAAACAATGTATTTGTTAATGTCATAATTAAATAAGAAATTATTTAATTATATGAGGGAGTAATTTGTATTATGTAATGTTGATTATGACAAATGTAAATATGCCAATTGAATGTAAATCAAATTATTTATAATTTGAATAATGAATAATATATATATAGTCCGGATCTTAAGCTCACCCCTTATCCAACTCACCCGAACTCACCCCTCCTTTAGCGACGGACCTGGCGACGGTTCGGTCATACAACCGTCGTCTATACTTTTAGCGACGGACAACATATAGCGTCGCTAAAAGTATAGACGACGGTTGTATGACCGAACCATCGCCGGGTCCGTCGCTAGATGGGAGTGAGCTCGGGTGAGTTAGATAAGGGGTGAGCTTAAGATCCGGACTGAATATATATATATATATATATATATATATATATATAATAAAAACAATTTATGGAAGGAAGCAAGAAGATTTAATTATAAAGTTATTAATGGAATAAATATTTTGATGAAAATTATTATGGAAATAATTTACTTGGTGCAATGTGTTTAATAAATTTATGTGGGATATATGTATATTTATGAGCATGAATGTGGTAAGTTAATTGGTTAGTAAATAACTAATCCAATTAAATGAGTCTAATAAAGAATTAAACTAGTGGGCTAATAAATGGCTAAATCAATTTCTAGTTTAATTGATAAAGTTCAAGTGTAGTGAATTGTGTAGCTAACCATGTGTTAATTAAATGCCCAAACTAATTTCTAAGCTAAACCCAAAGTGAAGCCCAATTTCTAATATAATTTGTAAAGTCAAAATTGGTCAAATGGGTGGGTGAAAGAAAATGAAAAATCAGCATTAAGGAAATAAAAGGAAGTTACGAATGGGATAAGGAACAAGGAAGAAAGAAAAAAAAGGAAAGGAAAGGAAAGAAATAATAGAAAGAATAAAACAAAAAAACAAAAAAACAAAAAAACAAAAAAACAAAAAAACAAAAAGAGGGAGAATATTCGGATGGATAAAGGAATAAAAGGAGATATGTGCCATTTAAGAGTATTTTAACATGTGTTGGTTGATTTTGCAATCAATAAAATACGCGCAAGTATACACGGTCTACAAGTAATAAAGAGTAAGTAAATTGTCGATCCCACAAGGAATTATCACTAATATTTACCAAGTATCGACTTTATATCACCTCAGTATTATTTAAACAATTGAATAAAAAGTAGTTAATTAAATTAATTAATTCTAACTAATAAAGCAAGTAAATGACTAATGACTGGTATCTAAGGTGCTACAAGCTAAGATCATAACATCCCCCACACTAATAAATGCAATGTTTCATTTAAATATCCTAACTGTCCTTTGATTATAGTGGTCACGATGGATTGTCAACCGAGAATTCACAAGTGTTCATACGCCTCTTCTGATGTACATATAAACCTATCCTCTCTAGATCTACCAAAAAAAGAATAGAATGGAAAATAACATACTAGCTAAATAATCTGACATATTCCTATGCGAATTAACCATAGACAAGGAATTCAAGCTTAGGTTCTCAATTAGGTCACATATAACGTATAGGTATATTCATATCTTATACACAAATTATGCAGTCTATTGGTGTAGACAAAGCATAATCACATGCCAATTAAAATATTCATGGTCTAAATCTACAGTCCATTTCCCAATTTCTTATAAAATACCAAATTAATTACTAATCCATTAGCAATTAAACATTAAGCATAAATATCTTGAGCCCAACCATATGGTGCCAACCAAAGGGGAAAGAAAATCAATTCAAATTAACAGTGAGTTCATTATAATCTTAAAACAAATGTTTAATTCATAGCTTTTAAAGTAAACATCAATATCAACATATACAACATTTATAGATTACAAAATCAAAGAAAATAAATAGAGAAGAATAAACTCTATCTAAGCATTCTTCAATCTCCAATAACTCCATTCAATTTATGCTTTCCAATCCTTGTTGCTAAGTTGCTCTTGAGCTCCCATGGAATCCTAATCATCTACCTCTTCTATCTTATTTCCCAAACTCCCTTGATGTAAGACCCCAACTTATTAATGAATAAAATCAAATTTTCTCTAATTATTATTGTGAAAAATAAGGTGTCAATTTGATATAATATTTTAGTTATGGGTGAAATGTGCAAATTTTGCAAAATAAACAAGTGGTTAAAAATATTCATTGTTGTCGGGGAATATTCGTTTGGTCGTGGAATATTCTTTCTGTCGGAGAATTGGTCGTGGAATATTCTTTCTGTCGGAGAATATTCGTACGACGACGCAGCCATTTGTGGGCCCCATAACAAAATAACTGTCGGATGAAAAAAATGACAAAATTGAGTTTTTATAAATAACGGCGTAGTTGTTACCGTTAACACTGTTGGAATACCCGGTGGTTAAAATACAGTAATACGCGTGGTTGCATAGTAGCACACGGTTTTGCATAGTATTTTTGAATTATTGATCCTTACGTAAGAAGGCACTACTCAATAATTGTTATAGTAGTTACTGTTCAATATTTTATTTTATTGATTCAATAATTGCTGCGTTGATATTTTATATTATTGTTATTTCAATAATTGTTACTGCACAGTATTTCCCATTATCAGATCAATAATTCATATTATTTGAATAATATTATTAGATAGTATTATTGGCAATGTCTAGAAAATTCTGTCTAAGGAGAGGTTTGGTCACCTAATTACGCGCCAGTAAGGAGAAATTCTTATTGGAAAGCCTCATCTTTCCTAGGAACGGCCTGGTTGTCATAATTGTGATTCTGTAATATTATTTGTGAATAATTAATTATTGATTTATATGATAAGAAAATATTTATTTGATATAGATATAAATGATGGATTTATTTATGTGGTTATTATTGAAGGAATTAATGTTGAGGTGTTTTATCAAGTATTTTGTCGGATTAGAGGTATTAAAAGATCAAATCGGTATTTTTAATGCTCTAATGTGACAACCCCAAAATAGGTATACATCACCCATTCTGAGTCGCCAAATGCATGGAACAGAAATAAATATAACTTCAGTAATAAAATTATCGTGCAGAATACGACAACACATATACTGTGAGTTTGAATACAAATATTGTCTACAAGAGAGTATACAAACTCGAAAGGACTCCTCATTACAATTGTCACACTATTTCACAGAATAGTGAGGACTACTAATGCAACTATCTGGACCGTCAATCCATTCCCCGACTAGTCCCAGCTATATTCTCATTTTCCGAAGAGAACAGTGAAAGAAAGGGTGAGCTCAACTAGCCCAGTAAGAAATATTATGACTAAGATAATGTACAATAAATTATCATTAGTCTTCAACAGAGAAAAATCTGATAAAATATAATAGACAACAAGTTTTAGATCAACAACTACAACGGTAAAAGCAATCCATTAGAAGAGTCAAGTAAATTATAAAATCTACTATCTTCTATGATTTAAAAAGTTTTATTATCAATTTTATCGCTGAAACTCAACTTAATAAATAATCCACATCATTAAATCATCCCTGCACTACGGTCCAAAGATAATCGTGTTTTTATCAATGGTCATGATCATGCCATAAAATAATTCATCTTTGCACCCTTGGCCGAAGAGAATCCATGACCATAATCATACCAAAAATTGTCCATCAATGCACTACGGGCCAATGAGGACTTTTATCACATCATTTGTAACATTACGGTCATGATTATACCAAATAATTCCTGGTCATAATCATACCAAGTCCATCTATGCACTACAAGCCACAGATGACTTTTAACAGAATATAAACATGAGGATGATAACAATGATATAATAATTGAATAAAATAAGTTCAAGGATAAATTTTAAAGATTTATAATTTAATTTATCCAGAAATCAATAACGTCCAAATTGTCAACATGATACTACTTTGTGGAGTAAAATTCAAGAATAATACTCTGTTGGTCATGTTCATCTCAACACCTGTTCATCTTTGCACTACGGACCAAAGATATTCATCAGGTAATCATTCATCTTTGCACTACAGGCCAAAGATATTCAGTAATATCATCATTTAGGACTGAGGATGATGAAAAAGATCTTAAAGAAAATGAATCAAGTGAGATAAAAGAATAAATATTAGGGATTCGTATTACAGTTTATCCAAGTTCAATAATACTTCGAAATAACCAATTTTGAAGCAGAATTCAAAAATAATGATCAAAACATGGATACAATCAAAGATAGTAACCATAATAGCCATCTTGGATAAAAAGAAGAAAATTTTATTTTTTGGTGAATAGTGCCGTATTCGTGAATAGTGTCGTATACGTGAATAGTGCTGTATACGTGAATAGTAACCCCGACACAAAAAGTTCTAAATTTGATAAAAAGTTCAAACCAATATTTCGGCATGATATTGAAAGAAATAATATCATTTACGAAGAAAATAACATCCCTTATCTCAGAATAACCGTACTTCTGACTGAATTTCGGATATAGTGCTGACAGAAACTTGCACTGAATTGCCACTCTCAAAGTATTAAAATACTCACAAAATACGCTCGAGAATATAGAGAGAGAAAGAGAGAAAACTTATGAATTCTGGTGTGATTTTCAATTCTAACTTAGCTCTCTATTTATAGGAAAATGTTAGCACGCCAAAACAGACTTGACCTGCAACCTGATGGTTTTACCTGCTACTATTGCCACCCACCACATTTGAAATAAAATTCAGCATATTTCTTCACCAATCATAAGTGGGACCCACTCAATTCTAGAATTTCCACCAAAATTATTTATAAATCTAATTTCCGAATCAGTCACCTCTTAAAATTCATAACAAATCATACATTCAATTTTAACAGTTCAAAATTTGTGGACATATACTTAACTTACATATGTATAACATATCCAAAAATCACAACGATCCAAGGGTCGGATTAAAAATTATAACTCACGCAATATATCTGAAAGATACTGATTTGATTTTTAATACCTCCATTCCGACAGAAATACTGATAAAACACCTCAACATTAATTCCTTCAATAATAACCACATAAATAAATCCATCATTTATATCCACATCAAATAAATATTTTCTTATCATATAATTCAATAATTAATTATTGACAAATAATATTACAGAATCACATTTATGACAACTAGGCCGTTCCCAGAAAATAGGGGCATTTCTAATAAGGATTTCTCCTTACTGGCGCGCAATAAGGTGACCAAACCTCTCCTTAGACAGAACTTTCTACACATTGCCAATATTACTATCTAATAATATTATTCAAATAATATGAATTATTGATCTGATAATGGGAAATACTGTGCAGTAACAATTATTGAAACAACAATAATATAAAATATCAACGCAGCAATTATTGAATCAATAAAATAAAATATTGAACAGTAACTACTATAACAATTATTGAGTAATGCCTTCTTACGTAAGGATCAATAATTCAAAAATACTGTGCAAAATCGTGTGCAACTGTGCAACCACGCGTATTACTCTATTTTAACCACCGGGTATTCCAACTGTGTTAACGGTAACAACTACGCCGTTATTTATAAAAACTCAATTTTGTCATTTTCTTCATCCGACAGTTATTCTGTTATAGGGTCCACAAATGGCTGCGCCGTCGTACGAATATTCCCCGACAGAAAGAATATTCCACGACCAAACGAATATTTCCCGACAACAATGAATATTTTATAACCACTTGTTTATTTTGCAAAATTTGCACATTTCACCCATAACCAAAATATTATCTCAAATTAACACCTTATTATTCACAATAATAATTAGAGAAAATTTGATTTTATTCATTAATAAGTTGGGGTCTTTCAACCTCCCCTTCTTATGAAATTTCGTCCCCGAAATTTACGTACGTACCTGATATGCAGAACAGACGGGGATACCTTGACTTCATTTCAGATTCTAACTCTTGAGGTATCTCCTTATACGTTAAATCTTCCGCTATCTCGTCTGGTTCTTAATCAATAATGTGGTTCGGATCATCCATATATTTATGTAACATCGATACGAAATAAATGTTATGAACACGCGACATACTTGGCGTTTAAAATGAGTCTATAGGTCACAGTTCCTACTCGATCGAGGATTTCAAATAGTCCAATAAAATCGAGGGTTGAGATTTCCTCTCTTCATCGACTCTTGCTCCTAGAATAACGCCCTATTGAACCTTCTTCTTCACATTCATCAGCTCTGAGTCTGTACCTTGAGCGGCTTTAACTTTATTGATTTAAAGTCGGTTCTAATCGTATATTTGCTATCTTCAAGTAGGTTCGTATATTCGCACTCGTAAATGCATACGATCTTCTGCTCAACGCGTCAGCTACAACGTTCGCTTTTCCCACGATGGTATTAAATGGTATAATCGTAATCTTCAATAGCTCGAGCCAACGTCTTCAGCGCTTAATACGTTCGTTTTAGGTGAAGAAATATTTTAAGGGTTTTAGAAATGAGTTTTATACTGGGGTCAAATTTAAACGTTGAGCGCAAGTAGGAGAAATAAAAGAATATGTAGAACCGGTATTGAATAAGGTATAAACTTCTCAAGAGTTTATGATTAACTTACCCGTGATAACTTCGTTCGGGTTCCTCGACAAACGCTCTTACTTAAACTACCGACTTTGACTTGTCTGGGACATCCTTTGGCATCACTATCCCCGCTGGACTTGACTTCACTACAGGACAAAATCGAGCTAGGTGACCTTCTCTTCCGTAATTAAAACACACTTTAGGTTGCTGCATACAGTTTGGACGGATGTGCCCCTCTTGTCCGCATTTAAAACATACGACCGGTTGTCATTCTTTTTCTTTTGAAACGGGTGCTGGTGTTGCTGTCTTTCCATCATTATTGAACCTCCTCTTCTTGAAATTTCCACTTCTATTATCTTGGCCATGATTACCACCGAAGTGGTTACCATTCTTGGCATGATAATTTCCTCCACGATTGTTGTCACCGCTTCGACGACTGCTACCATTGGTATTATCATTTTGCCGGCTGCTTTCTCTTGGTTGGGTTGACTCGTTATAGCGCTCTAATAACTGAGCCCTATTTACAACATCTGAATACAAACTCAGTTTGTGAGGAAATAGGTATTGACGTATCTCGGGTTTCAAACCTCTTAGAAATATACACGTCATTCTCTCCTCGTTATCAACTAAGTGGGAAGCAAACCGGGACAACTCGGCAAACTTAGCTTCGTACTGCGATACGGTCATATTGTTTTGCTCCAGCTTGATGAATTCCACTTCCTTCATGTGACGAATACTTTCGGGAAAGTACTTGTCGTTGAAAAATTCTTAGAACTTCTCGCAAGACATCTTGAGTGCGTCAGGCTGGGTACGTTTTACAGATTCCCACCAATGATCTACTTCTTCACGCAACATAAAGGTGGCGAATGGTGTAAGACCCCGAATTTTATGAAATAAAAGTATTCAATTTTTCGTATAATTACAATTTAGTAAATGGTTAAATTGATAAAAAAAATTTAATGTTATGGGTGAAATGTGAAAATTGTTCAAAATAAACAAGTGGTTATAAAATAATCATTGTTGTCGGGGAATATTCGTTTGGTCGTGGAATATTCTTTCTGTCGGGGAATATTCGTACGACGGCACAGCTATTTGTGGGCCCCATAACGAATAACTGTCGGATGAAGAAAACGACAAATTTGAGTTTTTACAAATAACGACGTAGTTGTTACCGTTAACACTGTTGGAATACCCGGTGGTTAAAATACAGTAATACGCGTTATTGCACAGTAGCACACGGTATTGCACAGTATTTTTGAAATTATTAATTCTTACGTAAGAAGGCACTACTCAATAATTGTTACAGTAATTACTGTTCAATATTTTATTTTATTGATTCAATAATTGCTACGTTGAAATTTTGTATTATTGTTGTTCAATAATTGTTGCTGCACAGTATTTTCTATTATCAGATCAATAATTCATATTATTTGAATAATATTATTAGATAGCATTATTGGCAATGTCTAGAAAGTTCTGTCTAAGGAGAGGTTTGGTCATCTAATTGCGCGCTAGTAAGGAGAAATCCTTATTGGAAAGCCCCCTCTTTCCTGGGAACGGCCTGGTTGTCATAAATGTGATTCTATAATATTATTTGTGAATAATTAATTATTGATTCATATGATAAGAAAATATTTATTTTATGTGGATATAAATGAGGGATATATTTTTGTGGTTAAAAAATGAAGGAGTTAATGTTGAGATTTTTATCCGTATTTTTGTCGGAATGGAGGTATTAAAAATCAGGGTTTTTGAGATATTTTGCGGGGGTTATAATTTTTAATCCGACCGTTGGATCGTGGTAATTTTTGGATATGTTATACATATATAAGTTGAGTATATGCCCACAAATTTTGAACCGTTAAAAATGAACGTATGATTTATTATGAATTTTACGAGATGACTGGTTCAGAAATTGTTGAATTTTCGGAGTTTATCATTTTGATGGAAAATTCTAGAATTGGTGGGCCCCACTTGTGGTTGGTGAAGAAATGTGCTGAATTATATTTCAAATGTGGTGGGTGGGAATAGTAGCAGGTAAAGCCATCAGGTTGCAGGTCAAACCTACCAAAATTTTCCTATAAATAGAGGGCTAAGTTAGAATTGAAAATCACACCAGAAACATAAGCTTTCTCTCTTTCTCTCTCTATATTATGAAGCATATTTTGTGAGTATTTAGATACTTTGAGAGTTGCTATTCAGTGCAAGTTTCCTTCGGCTTTGCATACCGATCAGAAGTACTGCTCTTTTGAGGTAAGGGATATTAAGGGATTTTAAGGGTTGTTATGATTTTCAGTTTCGTAATTTTTCTGATCTTCAAAAATTCTGGAAAAATTTGAAATGATATTTTGATGAGTTTTCTTGATTGTGTCCAAAAATGGTGATTTTTGGATGTATAGATTGAGAGTTATGAATTTTATGAGAAAAGACTATTTTAAAAGTAACAGCTTATAATTCCTTGTGGTTAACTCCAAAATTGATGAAATTTTTATTGGGAGTACATGTATATGATAGAAGTATACTCTGTAAATTTCAGAATTTTTGGACAAAAGTATAATTTTTGATAAATGTCTAAATATTCGGCTATTTTGGCCATATGAAAAATAGTAAATGACTTTTAAAAATTCTGAGAAAAATATATGTTCACTATGGGACTATATTATGCTAAATTCCAGAAAAGAAATATTTTTGGAACTGATTTGGTATTTTTCATGAAAATATTCTAGTTATGAGTAAATGAATTAAATATGTTTTGTGAAGAAAGAAAATTGGAAAATAGGATTTTATGGCTTGAGAATCCTATATGAGGTATATGCAGATTTTTGATGAGGGTTTTGGTTATTGATGATGAAATTGTAAGAGTTGGCATTTTATGATGATTAAATGCATTAATTAGTAAAGTGTAAACAATTAAAATAAATTGTTTATAAATTTAAGTAATGTTATTCTTTCAATATCATTATACCGAAATATTGGTATGGATTTTATTGTAGAATTTCTATCTTTTGTGTCGGGGTTACTATTCATGAGTTACGAATATTACTCTTGAGATTAAAACTATATGTTGATCATATTATTTTTATCATCATATATAACATTTTTATAACCCTGATGTTGAAATTCTCTTTCACTGGAGTGTAAAGATGGGTAGATTATTGGTATGATCATGACTAGGGTTCTCTTTGGCCTGTAGTGCAAAGTTGAATTGTGACTGGTATGATCATGACCATTGAATTTATAATTGAATATCTTAAGCTTAAGTGCAAAGGTGAATTGATCAACATGGTTATAATTATTGTTTATATAAATTCTGAAATGATTATATATTTTTTGAGATATGAATATATTTGGCCTGTAGTGCAAATATGAATTGTTGATGAATATCTTTGGCCTGTAGTGCAAAGATGAACTGTTATTGAATATCTTTGGCCCGTAGTGCAAAGATGGTTTGTTGATGAATATCTTTGGCCTGTAGTGCAAAGATGGATTTGTTAGTATGATTATAAACAGGAATTGTGATTTGGTATAACCATGATCTTTGATGTTTCAGGTAAAGACATGTGATGAAAATATTCTTCGTCCTGGGTGCGAAGAAAAATTTAGAATCACAATTATGATTATGAGTTATTCATATGATTGTGGAAAGGAACTGTTGATTGATGTTACAGGGATAAAACATTGTTGATGGATTTTTAACATGGAGAAGATAATAGACTTTATAGTCTATTTGACTCTTCTAATGGATTGCTCGTTCCGCTGCAACTATGGTTGAAATTTTTATCATTTACCATATGTTCTAAATCTCTGATTTATTATTGATGAAGGCTATTGATAATTTAATTATCTTTAGTCATGATATTCTTTACTGAGCTAGTTGTGCTCACCCTTTTGCTTCACAATTCCTTTCAGGTAATAAGAGTGTAGCTGGGTCGAGCGAGGGTAACGGGAAATAGAACAGTGGTCTCTAGCTGTGGATGTTCTCCCGAAGCAGTATAGTAAAGTTCATTTAGTAGTTATATTTGGTGAATCCAATAGGGTAAGGCGAACCCAACGTTGGAAGGGTGTTTTGTCACTATCATACAAGATGTCTAACGACATACAACCTCGTGTCATCATAAGACAGGGATGTGCTCATCCACTTGCTGAGTATATATACGAGCACTACCTATATAATCTTGGTGTTTGTTTGAAGTATAATTCTCAATTAGAGACAGTAGAGATAATGATATGTCAAGAGAAGACTCACCATTGGGAAGAATATGATAGTAATCTTCTCGTTTTTCTTTGGGGTCTATTGGGTCAACCAAGGATAATTCTGTGGCCATATGATATCTATCATAACCTAGACGCGTGGCCTCCCATGTACGAAGGTTTCCTTGAGCACTTCCCAAAGATTCTAATTTCTAAAACAGTTTTTGACTATACCTTTATGTAAGGTGTTATTGTGAGGTGATGTCCACGGTTGGAACATGAGTCACATTTGGTATATATTTGTATCCAAACTCACAGCATATGTGTTGTTGTATTTTGCACGACAATTGTTGTAATAAAGTTGTAGTTGTTTTCTGTACCATGTATTTGACGACTCAGAATGGGTTGGGTGGAATGAACCTATTTTGGGGTCGTTACAGTTGGTATCAGAGCTTAGGGATATGATCTCTGGTGGAGATCGGGGAATAGGACTAGGAGGGGAGAGATGAGTAAATCCTTCGCTAGTGTGTCCTACCTAAGCTTATTTGTTGGTCAGTCATAATATCGGGATATTATGTGATATGTTAATTTGTTCAATTAACCCTTGTTTTGAAGCTGTATTCTAGAATGATATCTGAAATACAGGAGATGAGCAATGGAGAAATCATGATGACAGGGAAGATGGAATCTGAAATGAAAGCAAGGTATTCTCAACTTTTTGAAATACCAGGTACGTAAATTTCGGGGACGAAATTTCATAAGGAGGGGAGATTGTAAGACCCCGAATTTTATGAAATAAAAGTATTCAATTTTTCTTATAATTACAATTTAGTAAATGGTTAAATTGATAAAAAATTTAAAGTTATGGGTGAAATATGAAAATTTTTCAAAATAAACAAGTGGTTATAAAATAATCATTGTTGTCGGGGAATATTCGTTTGGTCGTGGAATATTCTTTCTGTCGGGGAATATTCGTACGACGGCGCAGCTATTTGTGGGCCCCATAACGAATAACTGTCGGGTGAAGAAAACGACAAATTTGAGTTTTTACAAATAACGGCGTAGTTGTTACCGTTAACACTGTTGGAATACCCGGTGGTTAAAATACAGTAATACGCGTTATTGCACAGTAGCACACGGTATTGCACAGTATTTTTGAAATTATTGATTCTTACGTAAGAAGGCACTACTCAATAATTGTTACAGTAATTACTGTTCAATATTTTATTTTATTGATTCAATAATTGCTACGTTGAAATTTTGTATTATTGTTGTTCAATAATTGTTGCTGCACAGTATTTTCTATTATCAGATCAATAATTCATATTATTTGAATAATATTATTAGATAGCATTATTGGCAATGTCTAGAAAGTTCTGTCTAAGGAGAGGTTTGGTCATCTAATTGCGCGCCAGTAAGGAGAAATCCTTATTGGAAAGCCCCCTCTTTCCTGGGAACGGCCTGGTTGTCATAAATGTGATTCTGTAATATTATTTGTGAATAATTAATTATTGATTCATATGATAAGAAAATATTTATTTTATGTGGATATAAATGAGGGATATATTTTTGTGGTTAAAAATGAAGGAGTTAATGTTGAGATTTTTATCCGTATTTTTGTCGGAATGGAGGTATTAAAAATCAGGGTTTTTGAGATATTTTGCGGGGGTTATAATTTTTAATCCGACCGTTGGATCGTGGTAATTTTTGGATATGTTATACATATATAAGTTGAGTATATGCCCACAAATTTTGAACCGTTAAAAATGAACGTATGATTTATTATGAATTTTACGAGATGACTGGTTCAGAAATTGTTGAATTTTCGGAGTTTATCATTTTGGTGGAAAATTCTAGAATTGGTGGGCCCCACTTGTGGTTGGTGAAGAAATGTGCTGAATTATATTTCAAATGTGGTGGGTGGGAATAGTAGCAGGTAAAGCCATCAGGTTGCAGGTCAAACCTACCAAAATTTTCCTATAAATAGAGGGCTAAGTTAGAATTGAAAATCACACCAGAAACATAAGCTTTCTCTCTTTCTCTCTCTATATTATGAAGCATATTTTGTGAGTATTTAGATACTTTGAGAGTTGCTATTCAGTGCAAGTTTCCTTCAGCTTTGCATACCCATCAGAAGTACTGCTCTTTTGAGGTAAGGGATATTAAGGGATTTTAAGGGTTGTTATGATTTTCAGTTTCGTAATTTTTCTGATCTTCAAAAATTCTGGAAAAATTTGAAATGATATTTTGATGAGTTTTCTTGATTGTGTCCAAAAATGGTGATTTTTGGATGTATAGATTGAGAGTTATGAATTTTATGAGAAAAGACTATTTTAAAAGTAACAGCTTATAATTCCTTGTGGTTAACTCCAAAATTGATGAAATTTTTATTGGGAGTACATGTATATGATAGAAGTATACTCTGTAAATTTCAGAATTTTTGGACAAAAGTACAATTTTTGATAAATGTCTAAATATTCGGCTATTTTGGCCATATGAAAAATAGTAAATGACTTTTAAAAATTCTGAGAAAAATATATGTTCACTATGGGACTATATTATGCTAAATTCCAGAAAAGAAATATTTTTGGAACTGATTTGGTATTTTTCATGAAAATGGTCTAGTTATGAGTAAATGAATTAAATATGTTTTGTGAAGAAAGAAAATTGGAAAATAGGATTTTATGGCTTGAGAATCCTATATGAGGTATATGCAGATTTTTGATGAGGGTTTTGGTTATTGATGATGAAATTGTAAGAGTTGGCATTTTATGATGATTAAATGCATTAATTAGTAAAGTGTAAACAATTAAAATAAATTGTTTATAAATTTAAGTAATGTTATTCTTTCAATATCATTATACCGAAATATTGGTATGGATTTTATTGTAGAATTTCTATCTTTTGTGTCGGGGTTACTATTCATGAGTTACGAATATTACTCTTGAGATTAAAACTATATGTTGATCATATTATTTTTATCATCATATATAACATTTTTATAACCCTGATGTTGAAATTCTCTTTCACTGGAGTGTAAAGATGGGTAGATTATTGGTATGATCATGACTAGGGTTCTCTTTGGCCTGTAGTGCAAAGTTGAATTGTGACTGGTATGATCATGACCATTGAATTTATAATTGAATATCTTAAGCTTAAGTGCAAAGGTGAATTGATCAACATGGTTATAATTATTGTTTATATAAATTCTGAAATGATTATATATTTTTTGAGATATGAATATATTTGGCCTGTAGTGCAAATATGAATTGTTGATGAATATCTTTGGCCTGTAGTGCAAAGATGAACTGTTATTGAATATCTTTGGCCCGTAGTGCAAAGATGGTTTGTTGATGAATATCTTTGGCCCGTAGTGCAAAGATGGATTTGTTAGTATGATTATAAACAGGAACTGTGATTTGGTATAACCATGATCTTTGATGTTTCAGGTAAAGACAGGTGATGAAAATATTCTTCGTCCTGGGTGCGAAGAAAAATTTAGAATCACAATTATGATTATGAGTTATTCATATGATTGTGGAAAGGAACTGTTGATTGATGTTACAGGGATAAAACATTGTTGGTGGATTTTTAACATGGAGAAGATAATAGACTTTATAGTCTATTTGACTCTTCTAATGGATTGCTCGTTCCGCTGCAACTATGGTTGAAATTTTTATCATTTACCATATGTTCTAAATCTCTGATTTATTATTGATGAAGGCTATTGATAATTTAATTATCTTTAGTCATGATATTCTTTACTGAGCTAGTTGTGCTCACCCTTTTGCTTCACAATTCCTTTCAGGTAATAAGAGTGTAGCTGGGTCGAGCGAGGGTAACGGGGAATAGAACAGTGGTCTCTAGCTGTGGATGTTCTCCCGAAGCAGTATAGTAAAGTTCATTTAGTAGTTATATTTGGTGAATCCAATAGGGTAAGGCGAACCCAACGTTGGAAGGGTGTTTTGTCACTATCATACAAGATGTCTAACGACATACAACCTCGTGTCATCATAAGACAGGGATGTGCTCATCCACTTGCTGAGTATATATACGAGCACTACCTATATAATCTTGGTGTTTGTTTGAAGTATAATTCTCAATTAGAGACAGTGGAGATAATGATAAGTCAAGAGAAGACTCACCATTGGGAAGAATATGATAGTAATCTTCTCGTTTTTCTTTGGGGTCTATTGGGTCAACCAAGGATAATTCTGTGGCCATATGATATCTATCATAACCTAGACGCGTGGCCTCCCATGTACGAAGGTTTCCTTGAGCACTTCCCAAAGATTCTAATTTCTAAAACAGTTTTTGACTATACCTTTATGTAAGGTGTTATTGTGAGGTGATGTCCACGGTTGGAACATGAGTCACATTTGGTATATATTTGTATCCAAACTCACAGCATATGTGTTGTTGTATTTTGCACGACAATTGTTGTAATAAAGTTGTAGTTGTTTTCTGTACCATGTATTTGACGACTCAGAATGGGTTGGGTGGAATGAACCTATTTTGGGGTCGTTACAGTTGGTATCAGAGCTTAGGGATATGATCTCTGGTGGAGATCGGGGAATATAACTAGGAGGGGAGAGATGAGTAAATCCTTCGCTAGTGTGTCCTACCTAAGCTTATTTGTTGGTCAGTCATAATATCGGGATATTATGTGATATGTTAATTTGTTCAATTAACCCTTGTTTTGAAGCTGTATTCTAGAATGATATCTGAAATACAGGAGATGAGCAATGGAGAAATCATGATGACAGGGAAGATGGAATCTGAAATGAAAGCAAGGTATTCTCAACTTTTTGAAATACCAGGTACGTAAATTTCGGGGACGAAATTTCATAAGGAGGGGAGATTGTAAGACCCCGAATTTTATGAAATAAAAGTATTCAATTTTTCTTATAATTACAATTCAGTAAATGGTTAAATTGATAAAAATTTAAAGTTATGGGTGAAATATGAATTTTTTTCAAAATAAGCAAGTGGTTATAAAATAATCATTGTTGTCGGGGAATATTCGTTTGGTCGTGGAATATTCTTTCTGTCGGGGAATATTCGTACGACGGCGCAGCTATTTGTGGGCCCCATAACGAATAACTGTCGGGTGAAGAAAACGACAAATTTGAGTTTTTACAAATAACGGCGTAGTTGTTACCGTTAACACTGTTGGAATACCCGGTGGTTAAAATACAGTAATACGCGTTATTGCACAGTAGCACACGGTATTGCACAGTATTTTTGAAATTATTGATTCTTACGTAAGAAGGCACTACTCAATAATTGTTACAGTAATTACTGTTCAATATTTTATTTTATTGATTCAATAATTGCTACGTTGAAATTTTATATTATTGTTGTTCAATAATTGTTGCTGCACAGTATTTTCTATTATCAGATCAATAATTCATATTATTTGAATAATATTATTAGATAGCATTATTGGCAATGTCTAGAAAGTTCTGTCTAAGGAGAGGTTTGGTCATCTAATTGCGCGCCAGTAAGGAGAAATCCTTATTGGAAAGCCCCCTCTTTCCTGGGAACGGCCTGGTTGTCATAAATGTGATTCTGTAATATTATTTGTGAATAATTAATTATTGATTCATATGATAAGAAAATATTTATTTTATGTGGATATAAATGAGGGATATATTTTTGTGGTTAAAAATGAAGGAGTTAATGTTGAGATTTTTATCCGTATTTTTGTCGGAATGGAGGTATTAAAAATCAGGGTTTTTGAGATATTTTGCGGGGGTTATAATTTTTAATCCGACCGTTGGATCGTGGTAATTTTTGGATATGTTATACATATATAAGTTGAGTATATGCCCACAAATTTTGAACCGTTAAAAATGAACGTATGATTTATTATGAATTTTACGAGATGACTGGTTCAGAAATTGTTGAATTTTCGGAGTTTATCATTTTGGTGGAAAATTCTAGAATTGGTGGGCCCCACTTGTGGTTGGTGAAGAAATGTGCTGAATTATATTTCAAATGTGGTGGGTGGGAATAGTAGCAGGTAAAGCCATCAGGTTGCAGGTCAAACCTACCAAAATTTTCCTATAAATAGAGGGCTAAGTTAGAATTGAAAATCACACCAGAAACATAAGCTTTCTCTCTTTCTCTCTCTATATTATGAAGCATATTTTGTGAGTATTTAGATACTTTGTGAGTTGCTATTCAGTGCAAGTTTCCTTCAGCTTTCCATACCGATCAGAAGTACTGCTCTTTTGAGGTAAGGGATATTAAGGGATTTTAAGGGTTGTTATGATTTTCAGTTTCGTAATTTTTCTGATCTTCAAAAATTCTGGAAAAATTTGAAATGATATTTTGATGAGTTTTCTTGATTGTGTCCAAAAATGGTGATTTTTGGATGTATAGATTGAGAGTTATGAATTTTATGAGAAAAGACTATTTTAAAAGTAACAGCTTATAATTCCTTGTGGTTAACTCCAAAATTGATGAAATTTTTATTGGGAGTACATGTATATGATAGAAGTATACTCTGTAAATTTCAGAATTTTTAGACAAAAGTACAATTTTTGATAAATGTCTAAATATTCGGCTATTTTGGCCATATGAAAAATAGTAAATGACTTTTAAAAATTCTGAGAAAAATATATGTTCACTATGGGACTATATTATGCTAAATCCCAGAAAAGAAATATTTTTGGAACTGATTTGGTATTTTTCATGAAAATGGTCTAGTTATGAGTAAATGAATTAAATATGTTTTGTGAAGAAAGAAAATTGGAAAATAGGATTTTATGGCTTGAGAATCCTATATGAGGTATATGCAGATTTTTGATGAGGGTTTTGGTTATTGATGATGAAATTGTAAGAGTTGGCATTTTATGATGATTAAATGCATTAATTAGTAAAGTGTAAACAATTAAAATAAATTGTTTATAAATTTAAGTAATGTTATTCTTTCAATATCATTATACCGAAATATTGGTATGGATTTTATTGTAGAATTTCTATCTTTTGTGTCGGGGTTACTATTCATGAGTTACGAATATTACTCTTGAGATTAAAACTATATGTTGATCATATTATTTTTATCATCATATATAACATTTTTATAACCCTGATGTTGAAATTCTCTTTCACTGGAGTGTAAAGATGGGTAGATTATTGGTATGATCATGACTAGGGTTCTCTTTGGCCTGTAGTGCAAAGTTGAATTGTGACTGGTATGATCATGACCATTGAATTTATAATTGAATATCTTAAGCTTAAGTGCAAAGGTGAATTGATCAACATGGTTATAATTATTGTTTATATAAATTCTGAAATGATTATATATTTTTTGAGATATGAATATATTTGGCCTGTAGTGCAAATATGAATTGTTGATGAATATCTTTGGCCTGTAGTGCAAAGATGAACTGTTGTTGAATATCTTTGGCCCGTAGTGCAAAGATGGTTTGTTGATGAATATCTTTGGCCCGTAGTGCAAAGATGGATTTGTTAGTATGATTATAAACAGGAATTGTGATTTGGTATAACCATGATCTTTGATGTTTCAGGTAAAGACAGGTGATGAAAATATTCTTCGTCCTGGGTGCGAAGAAAAATTTAGAATCACAATTATGATTATGAGTTATTCATATGATTGTGGAAAGGAACTGTTGATTGATGTTACAGGGATAAAATATTGTTGGTGGATTTTTAACATGGAGAAGATAATAGACTTTATAGTCTATTTGACTCTTCTAATGGATTGCTCGTTCCGCTGCAACTATGGTTGAAATTTTTATCATTTACCATATGTTCTAAATCTCTGATTTATTATTGATGAAGGCTATTGATAATTTAATTATCTTTAGTCATGATATTCTTTACTGAGCTAGTTGTGCTCACCCTTTTGCTTCACAATTCCTTTCAGGTAATAAGAGTGTAGCTGGGTCGAGCGAGGGTAACGGGGAAATAGAACTAGCTGTGGTTCTAAAGTTCATTTAGTAGTTATATTTGGTGAATCCAATAGGGTAAGGTGAACCCAACGTTGGAAGGGTGTTTTGTCACTATCATACAAGATGTCTAATGACATACAACCTCGTGTCATCATAAGACAGGGATGTGCTCATCCACTTGCTGAGTATATATACGAGCACTACCTATATAATCTTGGTGTTTGTTTGAAGTATAATTCTCAATTAGAGACAGTGGAGATAATGATAAGTCAAGAGAAGACTCACCATTGGGAAGAATATGATAGTAATCTTCTCGTTTTTCTTTGGGGTCTATTGGGTCAACCAAGGATAATTCTGTGGCCATATGATATCTATCATAACCTAGACGCGTGGCCTCCCATGTACGAAGGTTTCCTTGAGCACTTCCCAAAGATTCTAATTTCTAAAACAGTTTTTGACTATACCTTTATGTAAGGTGTTATTGTGAGGTGATGTCCACGGTTGGAACATGAGTCACATTTGGTATATATTTGTATCCAAACTCACAGCATATGTGTTGTTGTATTTTGCACGACAATTGTTGTAATAAAGTTGTAGTTGTTTTCTGTACCATGTATTTGACGACTCAGAATGGGTTGGGTGGAATGGACCTATTTTGGGGTCGTTACAGTTGGTATCAGAGCTTAGGGATATGATCTCTGGCGGAGATCGGGGAATATAACTAGGAGGGGAGAGATGAGTAAATCCTTCGCTAGTGTGTCCTACCTAAGCTTATTTGTTGGTCAGTCATAATATCGGGATATTATGTGATATGTTAATTTGTTAAATTAACCCTTGTTTTGAAGCTGTATTCTAGAATGATATCTGAAATACAGGAGATGAGCAATGGAGAAATCATGATGACAGGGAAGATGGAATCTGAAATGAAAGCAAGGTATTCTCAACTCTTTGAAATACCAGGTACGTAAATTTCGGGGACGAAATTTCATAAGGAGGGGAGATTGTAAGACCCCGAATTTTATGAAATAAAAGTATTCAATTTTTCTTATAATTACAATTCAGTAAATGGTTAAATTGATAAAAATTTAAAGTTATGGGTGAAATATGAATTTTTTTCAAAATAAACAAGTGGTTATAAAATAATCATTGTTGTCGGGGAATATTCGTTTGGTCGTGGAATATTCTTTCTGTCGGGGAATATTCGTACGACGGCGCAGCTATTTGTGGGCCCCATAACGAATAACTGTCGGGTGAAGAAAACGACAAATTTGAGTTTTTACAAATAACGGCGTAGTTGTTACCGTTAACACTGTTGGAATACCCGGTGGTTAAAATACAGTAATACGCGTTATTGCACAGTAGCACACGGTATTGCACAGTATTTTTGAAATTATTGATTCTTACGTAAGAAGGCACTACTCAATAATTGTTACAGTAATTACTGTTCAATATTTTATTTTATTGATTCAATAATTGCTACGTTGAAATTTTATATTATTGTTGTTCAATAATTGTTGCTGCACAGTATTTTCTATTATCAGATCAATAATTCATATTATTTGAATAATATTATTAGATAGCATTATTGGCAATGTCTAGAAAGTTCTGTCTAAGGAGAGGTTTGGTCATCTAATTGCGCGCCAGTAAGGAGAAATCCTTATTGGAAAGCCCCCTCTTTCCTGGGAACGGCCTGGTTGTCATAAATGTGATTCTGTAATATTATTTGTGAATAATTAATTATTGATTCATATGATAAGAAAATATTTATTTTATGTGGATATAAATGAGGGATATATTTTTGTGGTTAAAAAATGAAGGAGTTAATGTTGAGATTTTTATCCGTATTTTTGTCGGAATGGAGGTATTAAAAATCAGGGTTTTTGAGATATTTTGCGGGGGTTATAATTTTTAATCCGACCGTTGGATCGTGGTAATTTTTGGATATGTTATACATATATAAGTTGAGTATATGCCCACAAATTTTGAACCGTTAAAAATGAACGTATGATTTATTATGAATTTTACGAGATGACTGGTTCAGAAATTGTTGAATTTTCGGAGTTTATCATTTTGGTGGAAAATTCTAGAATTGGTGGGCCCCACTTGTGGTTGGTGAAGAAATGTGCTGAATTATATTTCAAATGTGGTGGGTGGGAATAGTAGCAGGTAAAGCCATCAGGTTGCAGGTCAAACCTACCAAAATTTTCCTATAAATAGAGGGCTAAGTTAGAATTGAAAATCACACCAGAAACATAAGCTTTCTCTCTTTCTCTCTCTATATTATGAAGCATATTTTGTGAGTATTTAGATACTTTGTGAGTTGCTATTCAGTGCAAGTTTCCTTCAGCTTTGCATATCCGATCAGAAGTACTGCTCTTTTGAGGTAAGGGATATTAAGGGATTTTAAGGGTTGTTATGATTTTCAGTTTCGTAATTTTTCTGATCTTCAAAAATTCTGGAAAAATTTGAAATGATATTTTGATGAGTTTTCTTGATTGTGTCCAAAAATGGTGATTTTTGGATGTATAGATTGAGAGTTATGAATTTTATGAGAAAAGACTATTTTAAAAGTAACAGCTTATAATTCCTTGTGGTTAACTCCAAAATTGATGAAATTTTTATTGGGAGTACATGTATATGATAGAAGTATACTCTGTAAATTTCAGAATTTTTAGACAAAAGTACAATTTTTGATAAATGTCTAAATATTCGGCTATTTTGGCCATATGAAAAATAGTAAATGACTTTTAAAAATTCTGAGAAAAATATATGTTCACTATGGGACTATATTATGCTAAATCCAGAAAAGAAATATTTTTGGAACTGATTTGGTATTTTTCATGAAAATGGTCTAGTTATGAGTAAATGAATTAAATATGTTTTGTGAAGAAAGAAAATTGGAAAATAGGATTTTATGGCTTGAGAATCCTATATGAGGTATATGCAGATTTTTGATGAGGGTTTTGGTTATTGATGATGAAATTGTAAGAGTTGGCATTTTATGATGATTAAATGCATTAATTAGTAAAGTGTAAACAATTAAAATAAATTGTTTATAAATTTAAGTAATGTTATTCTTTCAATATCATTATACCGAAATATTGGTATGGATTTTATTGTAGAATTTCTATCTTTTGTGTCGGGGTTACTATTCATGAGTTACGAATATTACTCTTGAGATTAAAACTATATGTTGATCATATTATTTTTATCATCATATATAACATTTTTATAACCCTGATGTTGAAATTCTCTTTCACTGGAGTGTAAAGATGGGTAGATTATTGGTATGATCATGACTAGGGTTCTCTTTGGCCTGTAGTGCAAAGTTGAATTGTGACTGGTATGATCATGACCATTGAATTTATAATTGAATATCTTAAGCTTAAGTGCAAAGGTGAATTGATCAACATGGTTATAATTATTGTTTATATAAATTCTGAAATGATTATATATTTTTTGAGATATGAATATATTTGGCCTGTAGTGCAAATATGAATTGTTGATGAATATCTTTGGCCTGTAGTGCAAAGATGAACTGTTGTTGAATATCTTTGGCCCGTAGTGCAAAGATGGTTTGTTGATGAATATCTTTGGCCCGTAGTGCAAAGATGGATTTGTTAGTATGATTATAAACAGGAATTGTGATTTGGTATAACCATGATCTTTGATGTTTCAGGTAAAGACAGGTGATGAAAATATTCTTCGTCCTGGGTGCGAAGAAAAATTTAGAATCACAATTATGATTATGAGTTATTCATATGATTGTGGAAAGGAACTGTTGATTGATGTTACAGGGATAAAACATTGTTGGTGGATTTTTAACATGGAGAAGATAATAGACTTTATAGTCTATTTGACTCTTCTAATGGATTGCTCGTTCCGCTGCAACTATGGTTGAAATTTTTATCATTTACCATATGTTCTAAATCTCTGATTTATTATTGATGAAGGCTATTGATAATTTAATTATCTTTAGTCATGATATTCTTTACTGAGCTAGTTGTGCTCACCCTTTTGCTTCACAATTCCTTTCAGGTAATAAGAGTGTAGCTGGGTGGGTTAGAAGAGGGCCTCTCGGTGGGATGGCGTGTGGATGTTTCAGAGTAGCAGTAGACTTCAATATGGTGGTGTAGGTAAAGGACATGACCTCGTGTCATCTCATCAACTCATCCACCTCATCATACACAATCTGTGGTGCATTGTTTAAGTGTATAATTCTCAATTAGAGACAGAGATAATGATAAGTCAAGAGAAGACTCACCATTGGGAAGAATATGATAGTAATCTTCTCGTTTTTCTTTGGGGTCTATTGGGTCAACCAAGGATAATTCTGTGGCCATATGATATCTATCATAACCTAGACGCGTGGCCTCCCATGTACGAAGGTTTCCTTGAGCACTTCCCAAAGATTCTAATTTCTAAAACAGTTTTTGACTATACCTTTATGTAAGGTGTTATTGTGAGGTGATGTCCACGGTTGGAACATGAGTCACATTTGGTATATATTTGTATCCAAACTCACAGCATATGTGTTGTTGTATTTTGCACGACAATTGTTGTAATAAAGTTGTAGTTGTTTTCTGTACCATGTATTTGACGACTCAGAATGGGTTGGGTGGAATGAACCTATTTTGAGGTCGTTACAGTTGGTATCAGAGCTTAGGGATATGATCTCTGGCGGAGATCGGGGAATAGGACTAGGAGGGGAGAGATGAGTAAATCCTTCGCTAGTGTGTCCTACCTAAGCTTATTTGTTGGTCAGTCATAATATCGGGATATTATGTGATATGTTAATTTGTTCAATTAACCCTTGTTTTGAAGCTGTATTCTAGAATGATATCTGAAATACAGGAGATGAGCAATGGAGAAATCATGATGACAGGGAAGATGGAATCTGAAATGAAAGCAAGGTATTCTCAACTCTTTGAAATACCAGGTACGTAAATTTCGGGGACGAAATTTCATAAGGAGGGGAGATTGTAAGACCCCGAATTTTATGAAATAAAAGTATTCAATTTTTCTTATAATTACAATTCAGTAAATGGTTAAATTGATAAAAATTTAAAGTTATGGGTGAAATATGAATTTTTTTCAAAATAAACAAGTGGTTATAAAATAATCATTGTTGTCGGGGAATATTCGTTTGGTCGTGGAATATTCTTTCTGTCGGGGAATATTCGTACGACGGCGCAGCTATTTGTGGGCCCCATAACGAATAACTGTCGGATGAAGAAAACGACAAATTTGAGTTTTTACAAATAACGGCGTAGTTGTTACCGTTAACACTGTTGGAATACCCGGTGGTTAAAATACAGTAATACGCGTTATTGCACAGTAGCACACGGTATTGCACAGTATTTTTGAAATTATTGATTCTTACGTAAGAAGGCACTACTCAATAATTGTTACAGTAATTACTGTTCAATATTTTATTTTATTGATTCAATAATTGCTACGTTGAAATTTTATATTATTGTTGTTCAATAATTGTTGCTGCACAGTATTTTCTATTATCAGATCAATAATTCATATTATTTGAATAATATTATTAGATAGCATTATTGGCAATGTCTAGAAAGTTCTGTCTAAGGAGAGGTTTGGTCATCTAATTGCGCGCCAGTAAGGAGAAATCCTTATTGGAAAGCCCCCTCTTTCCTGGGAACGGCCTGGTTGTCATAAATGTGATTCTGTAATATTATTTGTGAATAATTAATTATTGATTCATATGATAAGAAAATATTTATTTTATGTGGATATAAATGAGGGATATATTTTTGTGGTTAAAAAATGAAGGAGTTAATGTTGAGATTTTTATCCGTATTTTTGTCGGAATGGAGGTATTAAAAATCAGGGTTTTTGAGATATTTTGCGGGGGTTATAATTTTTAATCCGACCGTTGGATCGTGGTAATTTTTGGATATGTTATACATATATAAGTTGAGTATATGCCCACAAATTTTGAACCGTTAAAAATGAACGTATGATTTATTATGAATTTTACGAGATGACTGGTTCAGAAATTGTTGAATTTTCGGAGTTTATCATTTTGGTGGAAAATTCTAGAATTGGTGGGCCCCACTTGTGGTTGGTGAAGAAATGTGCTGAATTATATTTCAAATGTGGTGGGTGGGAATAGTAGCAGGTAAAGCCATCAGGTTGCAGGTCAAACCTACCAAAATTTTCCTATAAATAGAGGGCTAAGTTAGAATTGAAAATCACACCAGAAACATAAGCTTTCTCTCTTTCTCTCTCTATATTATGAAGCATATTTTGTGAGTATTTAGATACTTTGTGAGTTGCTATTCAGTGCAAGTTTCCTTCAGCTTTGCATACCGATCAGAAGTACTGCTCTTTTGAGGTAAGGGATATTAAGGGATTTTAAGGGTTGTTATGATTTTCAGTTTCGTAATTTTTCTGATCTTCAAAAATTCTGGAAAAATTTGAAATGATATTTTGATGAGTTTTCTTGATTGTGTCCAAAAATGGTGATTTTTGGATGTATAGATTGAGAGTTATGAATTTTATGAGAAAAGACTATTTTAAAAGTAACAGCTTATAATTCCTTGTGGTTAACTCCAAAATTGATGAAATTTTTATTGGGAGTACATGTATATGATAGAAGTATACTCTGTAAATTTCAGAATTTTTGGACAAAAGTACAATTTTTGATAAATGTCTAAATATTCGGCTATTTTGGCCATATGAAAAATAGTAAATGACTTTTAAAAATTCTGAGAAAAATATATGTTCACTATGGGACTATATTATGCTAAATTCCAGAAAAGAAATATTTTTGGAACTGATTTGGTATTTTTCATGAAAATGGTCTAGTTATGAGTAAATGAATTAAATATGTTTTGTGAAGAAAGAAAATTGGAAAATAGGATTTTATGGCTTGAGAATCCTATATGAGGTATATGCAGATTTTTGATGAGGGTTTTGGTTATTGATGATGAAATTGTAAGAGTTGGCATTTTATGATGATTAAATGCATTAATTAGTAAAGTGTAAACAATTAAAATAAATTGTTTATAAATTTAAGTAATGTTATTCTTTCAATATCATTATACCGAAATATTGGTATGGATTTTATTGTAGAATTTCTATCTTTTGTGTCGGGGTTACTATTCATGAGTTACGAATATTACTCTTGAGATTAAAACTATATGTTGATCATATTATTTTTATCATCATATATAACATTTTTATAACCCTGATGTTGAAATTCTCTTTCACTGGAGTGTAAAGATGGGTAGATTATTGGTATGATCATGACTAGGGTTCTCTTTGGCCTGTAGTGCAAAGTTGAATTGTGACTGGTATGATCATGACCATTGAATTTATAATTGAATATCTTAAGCTTAAGTGCAAAGGTGAATTGATCAACATGGTTATAATTATTGTTTATATAAATTCTGAAATGATTATATATTTTTTGAGATATGAATATATTTGGCCTGTAGTGCAAATATGAATTGTTGATGAATATCTTTGGCCTGTAGTGCAAAGATGAACTGTTATTGAATATCTTTGGCCCGTAGTGCAAAGATGGTTTGTTGATGAATATCTTTGGCCCGTAGTGCAAAGATGGATTTGTTAGTATGATTATAAGGAATTGTGATTTGGTATAACCATGATCTTTGATGTTTCAGGTAAAGACAGGTGATGAAAATATTCTTCGTCCTGGGTGCGAAGAAAAATTTAGAATCACAATTATGATTATGAGTTATTCATATGATTGTGGAAAGGAACTGTTGATTGATGTTACAGGGATAAAACATTGTTGATGGATTTTTAACATGGAGAAGATAATAGACTTTATAGTCTATTTGACTCTTCTAATGGATTGCTCGTTCCGCTGCAACTATGGTTGAAATTTTTATCATTTACCATATGTTCTAAATCTCTGATTTATTATTGATGAAGGCTATTGATAATTTAATTATCTTTAGTCATGATATTCTTTACTGAGCTAGTTGTGCTCACCCTTTTGCTTCACAATTCCTTTCAGGTAATAAGAGTGTAGCTGGGTCGAGCGAGGGTAACGGGGAAATAGAACGGTGGTCTCTAGCTGTGGATGTTCTCCCGAAGCAGTATAGAAAAGTTCATTTAGTAGTTATATTTGGTGAATCCAATAGGGTAAGGCGAACCCAACGTTGGAAGGGTGTTTTTGTCACTATCATACAAGATGTCTAATGACATACAACCTCGTGTCATCATAAGACAGGGATGTGCTCATCCACTTGCTGAGTATATATGCGAGCACTACCTATATAATCTTGGTGTTTGTTTGAAGTATAATTCTCAATTAGAGACAGTAGAGATAATGATATGTCAAGAGAAGACTCACCATTGGGAAGAATATGATAGTAATCTTCTCGTTTTTCTTTGGGGTCTATTGGGTCAACCAAGGATAATTCTGTGGCCATATGATATCTATCATAACCTAGACGCGTGGCCTCCCATGTACGAAGGTTTCCTTGAGCACTTCCCAAAGATTCTAATTTCTAAAACAGTTTTTGACTATACCTTTATGTAAGGTGTTATTGTGAGGTGATGTCCACGGTTGGAACATGAGTCACATTTGGTATATATTTGTATCCAAACTCACAGCATATGTGTTGTTGTATTTTGCACGACAATTGTTGTAATAAAGTTGTAATTGTTTTCTGTACCATGTATTTGACGACTCAGAATGGGTTGGGTGGAATGAACCTATTTTGGGGTCGTTACAGTTGGTATCAGAGCTTAGGGATATGATCTCTGGTGGAGATCGGGGAATAGGACTAGGAGGGGAGAGATGAGTAAATCCTTCGCTAGTGTGTCCTGCCTAAGCTTATTTGTTGGTCAGTCATAATATCGGGATATTATGTGATATGTTAATTTGTTCAATTAACCCTTGTTTTGAAGCTGTATTCTAGAATGATATCTGAAATACAGGAGATGAGCAATGGAGAAATCATGATGACAGGGAAGATGGAATCTGAAATGAAAGCAAGGTATTCTCAACTTTTTGAAATACCAGGTACGTAAATTTCGGGGACGAAATTTCATAAGGAGGGGAGATTGTAAGACCCCGAATTTTATGAAATAAAAGTATTCAATTTTTCGTATAATTACAATTTAGTAAATGGTTAAATTGATAAAAAAAATTTAATGTTATGGGTGAAATGTGAAAATTGTTCAAAATAAACAAGTGGTTATAAAATAATCATTGTTGTCGGGGAATATTCGTTTGGTCGTGGAATATTCTTTCTGTCGGGGAATATTCGTACGACGGCGCAGCTATTTGTGGGCCCCATAACGAATAACTGTCGGATGAAGAAAACGACAAATTTGAGTTTTTACAAATAACGACGTAGTTGTTACCGTTAACACTGTTGGAATACCCGGTGGTTAAAATACAGTAATACGCGTTATTGCACAGTAGCACACGGTATTGCACAGTATTTTTGAAATTATTGATTCTTACGTAAGAAGGCACTACTCAATAATTGTTACAGTAATTACTGTTCAATATTTTATTTTATTGATTCAATAATTGCTACGTTGAAATTTTGTATTATTGTTGTTCAATAATTGTTGCTGCACAGTATTTTCTATTATCAGATCAATAATTCATATTATTTGAATAATATTATTAGATAGCATTATTGGCAATGTCTAGAAAGTTCTGTCTAAGGAGAGGTTTGGTCATCTAATTGCGCGCTAGTAAGGAGAAATCCTTATTGGAAAGCCCCCTCTTTCCTGGGAACGGCCTGGTTGTCATAAATGTGATTCTATAATATTATTTGTGAATAATTAATTATTGATTCATATGATAAGAAAATATTTATTTTATGTGGATATAAATGAGGGATATATTTTTGTGGTTAAAAAATGAAGGAGTTAATGTTGAGATTTTTATCCGTATTTTTGTCGGAATGGAGGTATTAAAAATCAGGGTTTTTGAGATATTTTGCGGGGGTTATAATTTTTAATCCGACCGTTGGATCGTGGTAATTTTTGGATATGTTATACATATATAAGTTGAGTATATGCCCACAAATTTTGAACCGTTAAAAATGAACGTATGATTTATTATGAATTTTACGAGATGACTGGTTCAGAAATTGTTGAATTTTCGGAGTTTATCATTTTGATGGAAAATTCTAGAATTGGTGAGCCCCACTTGTGGTTGGTGAAGAAATGTGCTGAATTATATTTCAAATGTGGTGGGTGGGAATAGTAGCAGGTAAAGCCATCAGGTTGCAGGTCAAACCTACCAAAATTTTCCTATAAATAGAGGGCTAAGTTAGAATTGAAAATCACACCAGAAACATAAGCTTTCTCTCTTTCTCTCTCTATATTATGAAGCATATTTTGTGAGTATTTAGATACTTTGAGAGTTGCTATTCAGTGCAAGTTTCCTTCGGCTTTGCATACCGATCAGAAGTACTGCTCTTTTGAGGTAAGGGATATTAAGGGATTTTAAGGGTTGTTATGATTTTCAGTTTCGTAATTTTTCTGATCTTCAAAAATTCTGGAAAAATTTGAAATGATATTTTGATGAGTTTTCTTGATTGTGTCCAAAAATGGTGATTTTTGGATGTATAGATTGAGAGTTATGAATTTTATGAGAAAAGACTATTTTAAAAGTAACAGCTTATAATTCCTTGTGGTTAACTCCAAAATTGATGAAATTTTTATTAGAAGTACATGTATATGATAGAAGTATACTCTGTAAATTTCAGAATTTTTGGACAAAAGTATAATTTTTGATAAATGTCTAAATATTCGGCTATTTTGGCCATATGAAAAATAGTAAATGACTTTTAAAAATTCTGAGAAAAATATATGTTCACTATGAGACTATATTATGCTAAATTCCAGAAAAGAAATATTTTTGGAACTGATTTGGTATTTTTCATGAAAATATTCTAGTTATGAGTAAATGAATTAAATATGTTTTGTGAAGAAAGAAAATTGGAAAATAGGATTTTATGGCTTGAGAATCCTATATGAGGTATATGCAGATTTTTGATGAGGGTTTTGGTTATTGATGATGAAATTGTAAGAGTTGGCATTTTATGATGATTAAATGCATTAATTAGTAAAGTGTAAACAATTAAAATAAATTGTTTATAAATTTAAGTAATGTTATTCTTTCAATATCATTATACCGAAATATTGGTATGGATTTTATTGTAGAATTTCTATCTTTTGTGTCGGGGTTACTATTCATGAGTTACGAATATTACTCTTGAGATTAAAACTATATGTTGATCATATTATTTTTATCATCATATATAACATTTTTATAACCCTGATGTTGAAATTCTCTTTCACTGGAGTGTAAAGATGGGTAGATTATTGGTATGATCATGACTAGGGTTCTCTTTGGCCTGTAGTGCAAAGTTGAATTGTGACTGGTATGATCATGACCATTGAATTTATAATTGAATATCTTAAGCTTAAGTGTAAAGGTGAATTGATCAACATGGTTATAATTATTGTTTATATAAATTCTGAAATGATTATATATTTTTTGAGATATGAATATATTTGGCCTGTAGTGCAAATATGAATTGTTGATGAATATCTTTGGCCTGTAGTGCAAAGATGAACTGTTATTGAATATCTTTGGCCCGTAGTGCAAAGATGGTTTGTTGATGAATATCTTTGGCCCGTAGTGCAAAGATGGATTTGTTAGTATGATTATAAACAGGAATTGTGATTTGGTATAACCATGATCTTTGATGTTTCAGGTAAAGACATGTGATGAAAATATTCTTCGTCTTGGGTGCGAAGAAAAATTTAGAATCACAATTATGATTATGAGTTATTCATATGATTGTGGAAAGGAACTGTTGATTGATGTTACAGGGATAAAACATTGTTGATGGATTTTTAACATGGAGAAGATAATAGATTTTATAGTCTATTTGACTCTTCTAATGGATTGCTCGTTCCGCTGCAACTATGGTTGAAATTTTTATCATTTACCATATGTTCTAAATCTCTGATTTATTATTGATGAAGGCTACTGATAATTTAATTATCTTTAGTCATGATATTCTTTACTGGGCTAGTTGTGCTCACCCTTTTGCTTCACAATTCCTTTCAGGTAATAAGAGTGTAGCTGGGTCGAGCGAGGGTAACGGGGAAATAGAACAGTGGTCTCTAGCTGTGGATGTTCTCCCGAAGCAGTATAGAAAAGTTCATTTAGTAGTTATATTTGGTGAATCCAATAGGGTAAGGCGAACCCAACGTTGGAAGGGTGTTTTGTCACTATCATACAAGATGTCTAACGACATACAACCTCGTGTCATCATAAGACAGGGATGTGCTCATCCACTTGCTGAGTATATATACGAGCACTACCTATATAATCTTGGTGTTTGTTTAAAGTATAATTCTCAATTAGAGACAGTAGAGATAATGATATGTCAAGAGAAGACTCACCATTGGGAAGAATATGATAGTAATCTTCTCGTTTTTCTTTGGGGTCTATTGGGTCAACCAAGGATAATTCTGTGGCCATATGATATCTATCATAACCTAGACGCCTGGCCTCCCATGTACTTGTATCCAAACTCACAGCATATGTGTTGTTGTATTTTGCACGACAATTGTTGTAATAAAGTTGTAATTGTTTTCTGTACCATGTATTTGACGACTCAGAATGGGTTGGGTGGAATGAACCTATTTTGGGGTCGTTACAAATGGAACCTTTTGTTCCTCTGAGCATTCCAAGACATTAAATATCTTGGTGATCTGCTTTATCCATGTCTCTGCATTAAGTGGTTCTGGCTTTCCCAAAAACTCCGGTGGTCCTAGCTCCATGACCTGCTTAGCGGTGACCAACCGTGGGTTACCAGTGTTTCCACCTGCATTATGAACAGGAGTCTCTCTCGTTTGGTGTTGCATGAATTCTAAAAAGCTCCTAAACGTACCGTCGTTCGTCATTTGGTCGGTGCCGTTGTTCACCTGAGGATTGTTGGCTTCCTGATGCACATTATCCTGAGTATTGATCTGTGGTGACTAAATGGTCTCCTGTGCTCTATTGCTATTCTCATCATTCTCGGATGTCATTTTCAAATACTGTCACAAAACAAGGGTTAATTGACATGCAACATATTATCCCTATATTCTGACCGACCAAAAAAATACCAAATAAACTTAGTCAGGTCATACTAGCGAAGAAATTCCCCGTCTCTCACCTCCTAGTTCTTGTCTCATATCTCAGCTAGGGATCATATCCCTAAACTTTGATACCAACTGTGACAACCCCAAAATAGGTATACATCACCCCATTCTGAGTCGCCAAATACATGGTACAGAAAAAAAATACAACTTCAGTAATACAATTGTCGTGCAGAATACGACAACACATATACTGTGAGTTTGAACACAAATATTGTCTACTAGAGAGTATATAAACTCAAAAGGAGTCCTCATTACAATTATCACACTATTTCACAGAATAGTGAGGACTACTAATGCAACCATCTGGACCGTCAATCCATTCCCCGACTAGTCCCAGCTATATTCTCATTTCCTGAAGAGAACAGTGAAAGAAAGGGTGAGCTCAACTAGCCCAGTAAAAAATATTATGACTAAGATAATGTACAACAAATTATCATTAGTTTTCAACAGGGAAAAATCTGATAAAATATAATAGACAACAAGTTTTAGATCAACAACTGCAGCGGAAAAAGCAATCCATTAGAAGAGTCAAGTAGAGCATAAATCCTACTATCTTCTATGATTTAAAAGATTTATCATCAATTTTATTGCTGAGATTCAGCTTAATAAATAATCCACATCATCGAATCATCTCTGCACTACAGGCCAAAGATAATCGTGTTTTCATCAACGGTCATGATCATGCCATAAAATAATTCATCTTTGCACCCTTGGCCGAAGAGAATTCATGGCCATAATCATACCAAAAACTGTCCATCAATGCACTACGGGCCAATGAGGACTTTTACCACATCATTTGTAACGTTACGGTCATGATTATACCGAATAATCCCTGGTCATAATCATACCAAGTCCATCTATGCACTACAGGCCATATATGACTTTCAACAGAATATAAACATGAGGATGATGACAATGATATAATAATTCAATTAAACAAGTTCAAGGATAAATTTTAAAGATTTATAATTTAATTTATCCAGAAATCAATAACGTCTAAATTGTCAACATGATACTACTTTGTGGAGTAAAATTCAAGAATAATACTCAGTTGGTCATGTTCATCTCAACACCTGTTCATCTTTGCACTACGGACTAAAGATATTCATTAGGTAATCATTCATCTTTGCACTACAGGCCAAAGATATTCAGTAATATCACCATTTAGGACTGGTGATGATGAAAAAGATCTTAAAAAAAATGAATCTAGTGAGATAAAAGAACAAATATTAGGGATTCGTATTACAGTTTATCCAAGTTCAATAATACTCCGAAATAACCAATTTTGAAGTAGAATTCAAAAATAATGGTCAAAACATGGATACAATCAAAGATAGTAACCATAATAGCCATCTTGGATAAAAAGAAAAAAATTTTATTTTTTGGTGAATAGTGCCGTATTCGTGAATAGTGTCGTATACGTAAATAGTGCCGTATACGTGAATAGTAACCCTAACACAAAAAGTTCTAAATTTGATAAAAAGTTCAAACCAATATTTCGGCATGATATTGAAAGAAATAATATCATTTACGAAAAAAATAACATCCCTTACCTCAAAATAACCGTACTTCTGACTGAATTTCGGATATATTGCTGACAGAAACTTGCACTGAATTGCAACTCTCAAAGTATCAAAATAATCACAAAATACGCTCGAGAATATAGAGAGAGAAAGAGAGAAAACTTATGAATTCTGGTGTGATTTTCAATTCTAACTTAGCTCTCTATTTATAGGAAAATGTTAGCACGCCGAAGCAGACTTGACCTGCAACCTGATGACTTTACCTGCTACTATTGCCACCCACCACATTTAAAATAAAATTCAGCACATTTATTCACCAACCACAAGTGGGGCCCACTCAATTCTAGAATTTTCCACCAAAATCATTTATAAACCTAATTTCCGAATCAGTCACCTCTTAAAATTCATAACAAATTATACGTTCATTTTTAACGGTTCAAAATTTGTGGACATATACTCAACTTATATATGTATAACATATCCAAAAATCACAACGATCCAACGGTCGGATTAAAAATACTGATTTGATTTTTAATACCTCCATTCTGACAGAAATACTAATAAAACACCTCAACATTAATTCCTTCAATAATAACCACATAAATAAATCCATCATTTATATCCACATCAAATAAATATTTTCTTATCAAATAAATTAATAATTAATTATTCACAAATAATATTACAAAATCACATTTATGACAACTAGGCCGTTCCCAGGAAAGAGGAGACTTTCTAATAAGGATTTCTCCTTACTGGCGCGCAATTAGGTGACCAAACCTCTCCTTAGACAGAACTTTCTAGACATTACCAATAATGCTATCTAATAATATTATTCAAATAATATGAATTATTAATCTGATAATGGAAAATACTGTGCAGTAACAATTATTGAAACAACATTAATATAAAATATCAACGCAGCAATTATTGAATCAATAAAATAAAATATTGAACAGTAACTACTATAACAATTATTGAGTAGTGCCTTCTTACGTAAGGATCAATAATTCAAAAATTCTGTACAAAACTGTGTGCTACTGTGCAACCACGCGTATTACTGTATTTTAACCACCGAGTATTCCAACAGTGTTAACGGTAACAACTACGCCGTTATTTATAAAAGCTCAATTTTGTCGTTTTCTTCATCCGACAGTTATTCTATTATGGGGCCCACAAATGGCTGCGCCGTCGTACGAATATTCCCCGACAGAAAGAATATTCCACGACCAAACGAATATTTCTCGACAACAATGAATATTTTATAACCACTTATTTATTTTACAAAATTTGCACATTTCATCCATAACCAAAATATTATATCAAATTAACACCTTATTATTCACAATAATAGTTAGAGAAAATTTGATTTTATTCATTAATAAGTTGAGGTCTTACATCTATTGCGTGAGTTATAATTTTAATCTGACCGTTGGATCGTTGTAATTTTTGAATATGTTATACATATATAAGTTGAGTATATGCCCATAAATTTTGAACCGTTAAAAAATGAACGTATGATTTGTTATGAATTTTAAGAGGTGAATGATTCAGAAATTAGGTTTATAAATAATTTTGGTAGAAAATTCTAGAATTGAGTGGGCCCACTTGTGGTTGGTGAAGAAATGCGCTGAATTTTATTTCAAATGTGGTGGGTGACAATAGTAACAGGTAAAACCATCAGGTAGCAGGTCAAGTCTGCTTCGGCGTGCTAATATTTTCCTATAAATAGAGGGCTAAGTTAGAATTAAAAATCACACCAGAATTCATAAGTTTTCTCTCTTTCTCTCTCTATATTATCTAGCATATTTTTGTGAGTATTTAGATACTTTGAGAGTTGCTATTCAGTACAAGTTTTTGTCAGCATCATATCCGAAATTTAGTTAGAAGTACGGTTATTTTGAGGTAAGGGATGTTATTTTCTTCTTAAATGATATTATTTTCTTCAATATCATTATGCTGAAATATTGATATGAACTTTTTATCAAATTTGAAACTTTTTGTGTCGGGGTTACTATTCATGTATACGGCACTATTAACGTATACGACACTATTCACGAATACGACACTATTCATCGAAAAATAAAATTTTCTTCTTTTTATCCAAGATGGTTATTATGGTTACTATCTTTGATTGTATCCATATTTTGATCATTATTTTTGAATTCTGCTTTGAAATTGGTTATTTCGAAGTATTATTGAACTTGGATAAACTGTAATACGAATCTCTAATATTTGTTCTTTTATCTCACTGGATTCGTTTTCTTTAAGATATTTTTCATCATCCTCAGTCCTAAATGATGATATTACTGAATATCTTTGTCCTGTAGTGCAAAGATGAATGATTACCTGATGAATATCTTTGGCCCGTAGTGCAGATGAATAGGTGTTGAGATGAACATGACCAACTGAGTATTATTCTTGAATTTTACTCCACAAAGTAGTATCATGTTGACAATTTAGACGTTATTGATTTCTAGATAAATTAAATTATAAATCTTTAAAATTTATCCTTGAACTTGTTTAATTGAATTATTATATCATTGTCATCATCCTCATGTTTATATTTTGTTAAAAGTTATCTGTGGCCTGTAGTGCATAGATGGACTTGGTATGATTATGACCAGGGATGATTCGGTATAATCATGACCGTAATGTTATAAATGATGTGGTAAAAGTCCTCATTGGCCCGTAGTGCATTGATGGACAGTTTTTGGTATGATTATGGCCATGGATTCTCTTCGGCCAAGGGTGTAAAGATGAATTATTTTATGGCATGACCATGACCATTGATGAAAACACGATTATCTTTGGCCCGTAGTGCAGGGATGATTCGATGATGTGGATTATTTATTAAGCTGAATCTCAGCAATAAAATTGATGATAAATCTTTTAAATCATAGAAGATAGTAGGTTTTATGCTCTACTTGACTCTTCTAATGGATTGCTTTTTTCGCTGCAGTTGTTGATCTAAAACTTGTTGTCTATTATATTTTATCAGATTTTTTCCTGTTGAAGACTAATGATAATTTGTTGTACATTATCTTAGTCATAATATTTCTTACTGGGCTAGTTGAGCTCACCCTTTCTTTCACTGTTCTCTTCAGGAAATGAGAATATTGCTGGGACTAGTCGGGAAATGGATTGACGGTCCAGATGGTTGCATTAGTAGTCCTCATTATTTTGTGAAATAGTGTGATAATTGTAATGAGGACTCCTTTTGAGTTTGTATACTCTCTAGTAGACAATATTTGTATTCAAACTCACAGTATATGTGTTGTCTATTCTGCACGACAATTGTATTACTGAAGTTGTATTTGTTTCTGTACCATGTATTTTGTGACTCAGAATGAGTGATGTATACCTATTTTGGGGTCGTCACAGTTGGTATCAGAGCTTAGGGATATGATCCCTGGCTGAGATGTGAGACAAGAACTAGGAGGGGAGAGACGGGGAATTCCTTCGCTAGTATAACCTGACTAAGTTTCTTTGGTATTTGTTTGGTCGGTCAGAATATAGGGACAATATGTTACATATCAATTAACTCTTGTTTTGTGACAGTATTTAAAAATGACATCTGAGAATGTTGAGAATAGCAATGGACCATAGGAGACCGTTGAGTCACCACAGATCAATACTCAGGATAATGTGCATCAGGAAGCTAACAATCCTTAGGTGAACAAAGGCACCGACCAAATGACGAACGACGGTACGTTTAGGAGCTTTTTAGAATTCATGTAATACCAAACGAGAGAGACTCCTGTTCATAATATAGGTGGAAACACTGGCAACCCATGGTTGGTCACCGCTAAGCAGTTCAAGGAGCTAGGACCACCGGAGTTTTTGGGAAAACCAGAACCACTTAAGGCAGAGACATGGATAAAGCAGATCACCAAGATATTTGATGTCTTGGAATGCTCAGAGGAGCAAAAGGTTCCATTCGCCACCTTTATGTTGCGTGAAGAAGCAGGCCATTGGTGGGAATCTGTAAAACGTACCCAGCCTGACGCACTCAAGATGTCTTAGGAGAAGTTCCAAGAATTGTTCAACGACAAGTACTTTTCCGAAAGTATTTATCACATGAAGGAAGTGGAATTCATCAAGCTGGAGCAAAACAATATGACCATGTCGCAGTACGAAGCTAAGTTTGCCGAGTTGTCCCGGTTTATGTCTCACTTAGTTGATAATTTGGAGAGAATGGCGCGGATAATTTTAAGAGGTTTGAAACCCGAGATACGTCAATACCTAATTTCTCACAAACTGTGCTTGTATTCAGATGTTGTAAATAGGGCTCAGTTATTAGAGCGCAATAACGAGTTAACCCAACCAAGAGAAAGCAACCGGCAAAATGATAATACCAGTGGAAGCAGTTATCGAAGCGGTGACAACAATCGTGGAGGAAATTATCATGCCAAGAATGGTAACCACTTCGGTGGTAATCATGGCCAAGATAATAGAAGTGGAAATTTTAAGAAGAGGAGGTTAAATAATGATGGAAAGACAGCAACACCAGCACCCGTTTCAAAAGAAGAAGAACGACCACCGGTCGTATGTTTTAAATGCGGACAGGAGGGACTCATCCGTCCAAACTGTACGCAACAACCCAAAGTGTGTTTCAATTGCGGAAGAGAAGGTCACCTAGCTCGATTTTGTCCTGTAGTGAAGTCAAGTCTAGCAGGGATAGTGATGCCAAAGGATGTCCCAGACAAGTCAATGTCGGTAGTTTAAGTAAGAGCGTTTGTCGAGGAACCCGAACGAAGTTATCACGGGTAAGTTAATCATAAACTCTTGCGAAGTATATACTTTATTCAATACTGGTTCTACATATTCTTTTATTTCTCCTACTTGCGCTCAACGTTTAAACTTGACCCCAGTATAAAACCCATTTCTAAAACCCTTAAAATATTTCTTCACCTAAAACGAACGTATTATGCGCTGAAGACGTTGGCTCGACTGTTGAAGATTATGATTATACCATTTAATACCATCGTGAGAAAAGCAAACGTGGTAGCTGACGCGTTGAGCAGAAGATCGTATGCTTTTATGAGTGCGAATATACGAACCTACGTGAATATAGTAAATATACGATTAGAACCGACTTTAAATCGATAAAGTTAAAGCCGCTCAAGCTACAAACTCAGAGCTGATGTATGTGAAGAAGAAGGTTCAAGAGGGCATTATTCTAGGAGCAAGAGTCGATGAAGAGAGGAAATCTCAACCCTCGATTTTATTGGTCTATTTGAAATCCTTGATCGAGTAGGAACTGTGACCTATAGACTCGTTTTAAACGCCAAGTATGTCGCGTGTTCATAACATTTATTTCGTATCGATGTTACGTAAATATATGGATGATCCGAACCACATTATTGATTAAGAACCGGACGAGATAGCGGAAGATTTAACGTATAAGGAGATACCTCAAGAGTTAGAATCTGAAATGAAGTCAAGGTATCCCCATCTGTTCGGCATATCAGGTACGTACGTAAATTTTGGGGACAAAATTTCATAAGGAGGGGAGGTTGTAAGACCCCAACTTATTAATGAATAAAATCAAATTTTCTCTAATTATTATTGTGAATAATAAGGTGTCAATTTGATATAATATTTTGGTTATGGGTGAAATGTGCTAATTTTGCAAAATAAACAAGTGGTTATAAAATATTCATTATTGTCGGGGAATATTCGTTTGGTCGTGGAATATTCTTTCTGTCGGGGAATATTCGTACAACGGCGCAGCCATTTGTGGGCCCCATAATAGAATAATTATCGGATGAAGAAAATGACAAAATTGAGTTTTTATAAATAACGGCGTAGTTGTTACCGTTAACACTGTTAGAATACCCGGTGGTTAAAATACAGTAATACGCGTGGTTGCATAGTAGCACACATTTTTGTACAGTAATTTTAAATTATTGATCCTTACGTAAGAAGACACTACTCAATAATTGTTATAGTTGTTACTGTTCAATATTTTATTTTATTAATTCAATAATTGCTGCGTTGATATTTTATATTATTGTTGTTTCAATAATTGTTACTGCACAGTATTTCCTATTATCAGATCAATAATTCATATTATTTGAATAATATTATTAGATAGCATTATTGGCAATGTCTAGAAAGTTCTGTCTAAGGAGAGGTTTGGTCACCTAATTGCGCGCCAGTAAAGAGAAATCCTTATTGGAATGCCCCCTCTTTCTTGGAAACGGCCTGGTTGTCATAATTATGATTCTGTAATATTATTTGTGAATAATTAATTATTGATTTATATGATAAGAAAATATTTATTTGATGTGGATATAATTGATGGATTTATTTGTGTGGTTATTATTGAAGGAATTAATGTTGAGGTATTTTATCAAGTATTTTGTCGGATTGGAGGTATTAAAAGATCAAATCGGTGTTTTTAGTGCTCTATTGCGTGAGTTATAATTTTAATCCGACCGTTGGATTGTTGTGATTTTTGGATATGTTATACATATATAAGTTGAGTATATGCCCACAAATTTTGAACCGTTAAAAAATGAACGTATGATTTGTTATGAATTTTAAGAGGTGACTGATTCGAAAATTAGGTTTATAAATAATTTTGGTGGAAAATTTTAGAATTGAGTGGGCCCTACTTGTGGTTGGTGAAGAAATGTGCTGAATTTTATTTCAAATATGGTGGGTGGCAATAGTAGCAGGTCAAGTCAGCTTCGGCGTGCTAACATTTTCCTATAAATAGAGTGTTAAGTTAGAATTGAAAATCACACCAGAATTCATAAGTTTTCTCTCTTTCTCTCTCTATATTATCGAGTGTATTTTTGTGAGTATTTAGATACTTTGAGAGTTGCTATTCAGTGTACGTTTCTGTCAGCATTATATCCGAAATTCAGTCAGAAGTACGGTTATTCTGAAGTAAGGGATGCTATTTTCTTCTTAAATGATATTATTTTCTTCAATATCATTATGCTGAAATATTGATATAAACTTTTTATCAAATTTGGAACTTTTTGTGTCGAGATTACTATTCACGTATATGGCACTATTCACGTATACGATACTATTCACGAATACGGCACTAGTCACCGAAAAATAAAATTTTTTTCTTTTTATCCAAGATGGCTATTATGGTTACTATCTTTGATTGTATCCATGTTTTGATCTTTATTTTTGAATTCTGCTTCGAAATTGGTTATTTCGGACTATTATTGAACTTGGATAAACTGTAATACGAATCCCTAATATTTGTTCTTTTATCTCACTGGATTTGTTTCCTTTAAGATATTTTTCATCATGCTCAATCCTAAATGATGATATTACTGAATATCTTTTGCCTGTAGTGCAAAGATGAATGATTACCTGATGAATATCTTTGGCCCGTAGTGCAAAGATGAACAGGTGTTGAGATGAACATGACCAACTGAGTATTATTCTTGAATTTTACTTCACAAAGTAGTATCATGTTGAAAATTTGGACGTTATTGATTTCTGGATAAATTAAATTATAAATCTTTAAAATTTATCCTTGAACTTGTTTAATTTAATTATTATATCATTGTCATCATCCTCATGTTTATATTCTATTGAAAGTCATCTATGGCCTGTAGTGCATAGATGGATTTGGTATGATTATGACCAGGGATTATTCGGTATAATCATGACCGTAATGTTACAAATGATGTGGTAAAAGTCCTCATTGGCCCGTAGTGCATTGATGGACAGTTTTTGGTATGATTATGGCCATGGATTCTCTTCGGCCAAGGGTGAAAAGATGAATTATTTTATGGCATGATCATGACCGTTGATGAAAACACGATTATCTTTGGCCTGTAGTGCAGGGATGATTCGATGATGTGGATTATTTATTAAGCTGAATCTCAGCAATAAAATTGATGATAAATCTTTTAAATCATAGAAGATAGTAGGTTTTATGCTCTACTTGACTCTTCTAATGGATTGATTTTTCCGCTGCAGTTGTTGATCTAAAACTTGTTGTCTATTATATTTTATCAGATTTTTTCCTGTTGAAGACTAATGATAATTTGTTGTACATTATCTTAGTCAAAATATTTCTTACTAGGCTAGTTGAGCTCACCCTTTCTTTCACTGTTCTCTTCAGGAAATGAGAATATAGCTGGGACTAGTCGGGGAATGGATTGACGGTCCAGATGGTTGCATTAGTAGTCCTCACTATTCTGTGAAATAGTGTGATAATTATAATGAGGACTCCTTTTGAGTTTGTGTACTCTCTAGTAGACAATATTTGTATTCAAACTCACAGTATATGTGTTATCGTATTCTGCACGACAATTGTATTACTGAAGTTGTATTTGTTTCTGTACCATGTATTTGGTGACTCAGAATGGGTGATGTATACCTATTTTGGGGTCGTCACACTTGAGTTCTAGCTCCAAAAGTCATCTCTCTAGAAAAGGAGGCTGTGTTATATTATATAAGCCTTTTTTTTTCTTCAGACTAGGTCATTCCCTCTATTTTTTAGCCGTGTTTTAGCCTGATTCAGGCACTGCGGTGCCTGTGTGGTATGACCTGTACAATAGCAGGCGCTGGGGCTCCAGTTTATGAAGAAAAAGGGGCGCTGCGGCGCTTCAAGAGGGTGAGCTGGCAGTCGTGGGGCGCTACGGTACCAGAAAAGAACTAGGATCCAGCGCCGCAAATTGACAATTTTACCCCCTTTAATTCTAGAAATGACCTAAAAGCCCTTAAAATGCATTTTAATGTAAAATAACAACAACAAACTATAAAAGCAACATAAATCATAACGAACAGACAATTTCTTAAGGATTGAAGTATCCAATTTGTGGGTATAAAACCCACTCATCAAATACCCCTAAACTTAAATATTTACTTATCCTTAAGCTAAATATTTGAACAAAAGCATCAAAAATTTATATACAACTTATGATTCAAGTAATGAATCGATATTACCCGCATTATGGCCTCTAAGCTCAAAACAACTAACTCAAAGAAGAAGAAAAACACAGTTAAGAGCAATGCTTCAATCTAGTCACTAGCTTAAACATGCTTCTGATCCAAATCTGTGTGCATGTGAATTCCAAATACTCTAACCAGTTATAGCCCAAATAAAATCACATAACCAATTGCATAATGAAAATGCTAACTCTTTAAACTCATGATACATCAAGTTTTCAGAACAAAATAACAAATGCAAGAACGAATTCCAAGGGTATTAACATGCAACATCTAAATTTGATTTGTGCAGTGTTTAGCTACCTTAGGCTATTCAAAGCTACCCATGTAACGAGCATTTGATCAATGACTCCCAAGCCAGTTGGCTTTAGAGCACTAGGTGTAAAACACACTTAAGGATCTAATAACTTGAGTAACAAAGGCCATGTAATCAAACTTAAGCCAAACTAGAGTTATTATACTTTATTCATTAACTGATTCAATCTCAAGCTTAACCATGCAATGTATAATTATATTAGGCTATTCAGAGCTACCTATGTAACAAGCATTTGATCAATGACTCCTAAACTAAATGACTTTAGGGTATGAGGCGTAGAACACCCCTAAGGATCTAATAACTCGAGCAACTAAGGCCATATAATTAAAGTTAGTCAAACTAAGATTCTTATTCTTTGTATTATTTTATTTTTATTATATATATATATATATATATATATATATATATATATATATATATATATATATTATAGGTATAAATATAATACCAATATGCCAATATACCAAGAATATCCCGAACTTGCATAAGTACTTAGATCATACTATCATTGACTCACTAAAGTTAAATAGAGTTAAAGCTAAAAATTTCAAAAGCAATTAACCATACAAGCTTTTTCGGAATCAAAACTAGCCACAGCAGCTAGTGTGCCCTTTTGTTAGAAGAAAATAGATCTACAAGCAACTTCAAACTAATAATAAATCTGAATACCTCATCCCAACATGCTTGAAAAATAACTCCTTGAAATAGAAATACATAACATGCTTATCATTGGCCATTATCAAAAATTTAATCTATAATATATAAATCCTTGCAATAATATAACAACTCAAAAAAGGGTCTAATAAAGCCATAGCATGACACGAAAAGATAGATAAGCATCCATTCATAAAAAAAAGATAGATAATTATCCATACATGATGACCTATAAAATCCATGCAACAAAATATAATAATCCATGAATGTAATTAATAACTGTTCATTGCAGCCTAAATACTAATAAAGCAAGATAATATCGTACTAATTGAATCCTAATAACATTATGGCATAAGAAAGAAAAGCGATAAACACCCCCAAAATTGAAATGGGCAATGCCCTCATTGTCTAGCATACAAATATCAATATGTGAGGGCTTCCCTGAGGGTATGATCACTCGGTTCCGTCGCCTTCGCTGCCCTCATCCATGGTGGGTATACAGGAGGCTGAGGAAACTAGTAGGGCATATACTCTGCTTTATCTCCACCAAGTGATGTGTAGATTTTATCCACAGTGGTGGCGAGCTCTACTTGGTACTGCACCATCTGATCTTGCCTTTGAGTAACCACGTTGATAAGCCGAGACTGCCTATCTGCCATCTGAGTAACTCCATCAACCTTCTGGTGTAAGAGGGTCAATGAGGCTAGAATCTCTGCCAAGGAAGAGACCTAGCTCTAGATGCTGAGTAGACGGTCCGAACTCTGAAGAAGGTGGAGGCTGAGTGACTGGTAGAAAGGCCTTTACTGCAGGCATGAGAAGTTGCCCCTTCCCAGACTCTGTATCGGCTGATGTTGGCGTGATCAATTATAGGCATCGGGGACAGTAGTATTTCATCATCCTTTACTTGCATATTGGTTATGTTGTAGAGAATTTTAATGACAGATGGATGTGGGAGTCCTCCTTAGGTACTTCCTCTCAATGTCTTCAAAATTGATTCCTAGATGAGCGACCCCACATCGATCTTCAATCCTGTCACAATGGCAAAAAGTAACACCACCCGTTCCTTGGTCACGTCACTAATATGCCGGGTCGGTATCAGGTTGTGGCAGATAAAGCTATACCATGCTTTCCCATAGCGTGAGAGCTTTGTGTGGGTGAAGCTGGACTTTTCTCCATTTTATTCATTCATTTTCCAAGTGTCGTCTACTAAGTAGTCTTTGTCATAGTCTGGCATATAAAAATAGGCATTTATTGTCTTCTTATCAAAAGGGAATGTCTTACCCCTAACTTGGACTAACAAATCACCCTCAGCCGAGGCATTGGCGTAGAATTCCCTCATAAGAGCAATGACTGCAGACAATGGTGGCCAAGTGAAATGGACCCATTTGCGGTCGGCGACCATGGTGGCCATATCTCCATCAAGCCTCAAATCATACCTGAGGCCTCTCTCTGGCACTAGGCTTTTGTTCGCTAGTACCTTATGATATTTCTCTGATGCTTCCAAGCTAACGAATCTAGTTGTGTCCCATTGTGGCTCGGCCTGAAAGGTGATAACTCGGGGTCTCTTGGGAGCCATGCCAGATACTTATCGAGTTGTCAGATAAAAATGCCTAATTCAAGCCAAAATTGCCCCAAACTCTCACTGTGGCAATTCGTCAAACACCTTGAGTGCGCTGCCCAAACTGAACTGCCTAGCCTCTATTTTAGTTATCTCTAACCCAAAAATTTCTAAAAGTTGTTCAATACAACCCAAATAGTAGCCCAATGCGGTTCAAAATAAATTCTCAAGTAAAACCAAGTCCAAAACTTAATTAACATTCTCAATACTTTGCCTAAACAAGTAGATGAGTCTCCAAACTAAATTTTTCTAAGTAGTCTGGTTGGCATCAATCTTATGCCCAAGCACTACTTTTACAAACCTACCTTTCCAATGATTAATGAAAGCTTACCTGAGAAGTGCAGACTCCAGTCCAAACCTTAAGGAATACTGCCAAAACCCTAGCCATTATGCATCTTGGAAGAAATTCTTGGAAAAGGCCACCAATTTAGGTTTATATAAGGGGTATGATGCATTTAATAAGATTAATGTACTTGGGCAACAGAGAAAGGGTCGGATGATGGTGGTTTTGGGATCCTTGGGGCGAACTGGGAATGATATGAGGAAGTTTAGAATTGTTATATGCCATGTCTGTCGAGTAATGCCCGACTTAATCAACCAAAATTTGTTACTGGCGCTGCGGCACCAGTAATCCTTCATTAAAGAGGCGTTGCGGCGCGTTTTTGCAGTAGGTGGCTTGGGTTGAGGCACCGCGACGTCAAATGTTGAGCTTAGAGAGGCACTGCAATGCGAGTTAGTAAAGCTTGAGTTTGAGAGAGGCGCCGTGGTGCCCCTTCTAGAGTAAAAACAGGCGCTGCGGCACCGGCACTGCACTAGGAAATTTTTTTAAGCCTATCTGCACCAGCAAAAACCAAGCCATAATTAGCACAATAGAGACCACAACCAAGCCATTCTAAAAATACTTGTCCAAAAATCTAAGAACTTAAACTTAAACTCAAAACTTAATATACTAAATGAATGCCACAATTATGCCACAATGGTGACCATAAACTTACATAAATAACAAAAACTTTTATAAATGAAATTACTACAACCAAAAACTTACATAAATGAATACCACAATGATGCCAACGCCAATCAATGGAATTCACCATGAAAGTAATTTAAGACACTTACTACTACGAAAATGTTTTTTACGCTCAACCTTAATAAGAAAAATTAGATAAAGACTAACACACTAAGCCTTAATAAGAAAGACAAAGTTAGAAAACAATAAACTCAACTAAGTCTAACACGTAAAATATAAAGAAACAATTACTAAACTAAACATGGAAACAAAACAAAACAAAACAACAAGAAGCTAAACTAATGCTAAAGTAAACTGAAAGAAAACTAGACTACAAGGATACGAAAATTAAACTTACATTTGGGTTGCCTCCCAAGAAGCACTTGTTTATAGTCGTCGGCTCGAGTCATTCATTTCCTTTCAATTTGGTTCATACGTGAAAATGACCATATCATGCAGCCTATTTGTCTTTTTTTGCACTGTATGGCATTCGCACAAGGTTGGCGACCCTCTAACTCAACTTTATCCTTTAGTAAGTAGAAATGTTCACTGTTCGACTTATCCATTAATTCGTCTGTCAGAAGATCAACCTGAAAACACTCTTAATGATCCATTGGGTCTTCGATGGTTTCAAAAACCTTGAATATGGTTTCAAGATCTTCATTGTTCTTGACATTACACCAAATCATTCTCCTATGTTCTCCAACCTCGAAATCCATAGTCACATCAGGATCCATTTCTACATTGTCTTCAACATCCTTGTGTAATTCCTCGCCATTTTATTGTGTATCCAACATGCATTTCTTTTCACCCTCCTCGGTAGGATTCATTTCTGTGAGGCTAGGTAAAATGTTATGAGGTTGATTTAGGATAATATTGGCAAGTTATTTGGCTCTTGAGGTTCCGCAATGAAATGTCTTGGTTCATCATCCGAACTTCATTTTGCTCTATGAATTTTGAAAGGAGATCCTCCAACCTTTTTTCTTCTTGTTTCTCTAAGTACTAGGAAAGAACTGTGACGCCCCTAAAATAGGTATACACAACCCATTCTGAGTCGCCAAATACATGGTATAGAATTCAAACACAACTTAATTATACAACTGTCGTGCAAAATACGACGAAACATAAGCTGAGAGTTTTAACACAAATATTATCTCATAGACAATATCCAAAATCAAATGAAGTCCTCATTACAATTATTATCACACTATTTTATAGAATAGTGAGGACTATTACAGCCACCATCTCGGACTGTCACTCCATTCCCCGACTAGTCCCAGCTATGTTCTCATTTCCTGAAGAGAACAATAAAAGCAAAGGGTGAGCTCAACTAACTCAGTAAAGAATATTATGACTAAGATAATGCAGAATAAATTATCGTTAGCCTTCAACAGTGTAAAACTGATAGAATACAATAGACAATAATTTTAACTGCAGCGGAACAAACAATCCATTAGAAGAGTCAAGTAGAGCATGATATCTACTATCTTCTATGATTTAAGAGTTCATCATCAATATTTTATCTCTGCAACACATTTCAATAAATAATCCACATCACCGAATTATCCATGCACTACGGGCCAAGGATATTTGTTAGTATCACATCCACGAATTATTCCATGCACTGCGGGCCAAGGATATCGTTATTATCACCAATGGTCAAGATCACGCCAACAACTGTCCATCAATGCACTACGGGCCAATGATGACTTTTACCACATCATTTGTAACATTACAGGTCATGATTATACCGATACAAAATTCCTGGTCATAATCATACCAATCAATAGTCCATCTATGCACTACGGGCCAAAGATGACTTTCATCATAATATAAGCATGAGGATGATGACAATGATATTATCATCAATCAAACGAAATCAAGGATAAATATTAAAGATTTTTAATTTATCTAGAGTTTAAAAATGTCCAAATTATCAACATGATTACTGCTTTGTGGAGTAAAATTCAAGAATAACATTCATGTATTAAAAATAATTTGGACAGAAAAGAAATCAATTTTTGTCGTGAATCGTACCCCGGGTGAATAGTACTCGAGTGAATAGTACCCCGACATGAAACGATTAAAATTTAACATGAATGTTCAAAAAAATATTTATGTGAAACGATACTAGATGAAGCGCAAATTTCAAGGATATTATACTAATTTCAAGGAGTATAGAAACAATACTTATCAACATGAGTGTAAAATTAGGAATACGAAACGAAATAATATTACTTACGTACTACAGAGTATGGAAGAAAATATTATTTCATACGAATATTGAACAAAAATAATATCCCTTACCTTAGTAGGAGAGTAATTCTGACTGGTATAGTGGAGATATTCTTGAAAAAAACTTATACTATTTTCTACACTCAAAGCTTCCTTAAACTCAAAAGAAATACGGTCAATATTATAGAAGAAGAATTCTCTGATTCTGGTGTGATTTTTAATTTTAAACTAAGCATCCTATTTATAGGAGAATGTCATGATACTAGTTAGACGCACAGTAAGGAAAAATCACAGGTAAAAAGTAATAGTTCACGGGCGCGAATTCACTGATAATTTTAATTTTCACTTTACTATGCAGTACTATGCAATACAATAAAATATAATAAATTCTATTTTATATAAAAAAATAAAACTTATATATATATATATATATATATATATATATATATATATATATAATCACACACACACACACGCACACACACTTAATATATATATATATATATATATATATATTGCAATATTAACAACCAGATCATTCCCAAAAAAGAGGGAGCTTTTCGATAAGGACTTCTCCTTATTGACGCGCAATTAGGTGACAAAACCCCTTTCCTCGACAGAACTTTCAAGACATTGTCAATAATGCAAATAATAATATGAATAACTTTGTCGTCACAATTATTGATTTAAGAATATAAAATATTGTGCAGATGATACTGTGATAATATTTGAATCAATAATATGAGATACTATGCATCAATTATTGTGGCAATAATTGAATAAAACTGAGTGACTTCTCACGTAAGCATCAATAATAAAAGATACTGTACAATATTGTGTGCTACTATACAACCACGCGTATTACTGTTCTTTTATCACCGGGTATTTCAACAGTTAACAATAAAAGCCTTGCCATTATTTTTATAAAAAGTTATTTCTGTCGTTTTTTAACTCCAACAGTAATTCCGTTGTGGAGTCCACCAAAGATTGTGCCGTCGTACGAATATTTTCCGACCAAATGAATATTTTATGACAACTTGCTTACTTTGCAAAATGTTTAAATATTACCCACAACTATAACATTATATCAAATCCACACCTTATTATTCAAAATAATATTTAGAGAAAATTAAATCTTTATTCATAAAAGTTAAGGTCTTACAAGAACCTCCTCCAACTTAGATGCCTCCTCATATTGCGGTGGAGGTTGGTATGTAAATTCTGCCTAGTATGAAAAATTTGGAGCATATGATTTCTTTTGACTGTTGTCCCATGAAAAGCTTGGATAACTCTGACACTCTGGATGATAGCAGGTTGGGCCATAGTCAGCTTGATCCTGACAGTAGGCATTCTGAGTGGATTGACACTCAAGATTGTCAGAAAATCTTGAGAGAATTACAAATTGTTCTTGCAATCGCTCAAGTATTCCGTCTAAACTTGGTTGTGTCGTCCTCTCACAAAGCCATTGATACTTATGCTCATCCATATCCTAAAAACACTTAAAAACAAAACAAAGCTTAAACAAATTAAATATAAATATACACGTCTAAATTAAGACTAAATTGATTGAAATCAATATCGGAGAATGTTAGAAGAAATAACTCCCCGGCAGCTGCACCAAAAACTTGTTGGTTGATTTCGCAATCAATAAAATACGCGTAAGTATACGCGGTCCACAAGTAATAAAACGTAAGTAAGTTGTTGATCCCACAAGGAATTATCACTAATATTTACCAAGTACAAACTTTATATCGCCTCAGTCTTACTTAAACAGTTGAATAAAAAGTAGTTAATTAAATTAATTAATTCTAATTAATAAAGCAAGTAAATGGCTAATGAATGGTATCTAAGGCGCTACAAGCTAAGATCATAACGTCCCCCATGCAAATAAATGCAATGTTTCATTTAAATATCTTAACTGTCCTTTTGATTATAGTGGTCACGATGGATTGTTAACCGAGAATTCACAAGTGCTCATACGCCTCTTCCGATGTACATATAAACCTATCCTTTCTAGATCTACCCAAAAGGGAATAGAACGGAAAAGAACATACTAGCTAAATAATTCGACATATTCCTATGCGAATTAACCATAGACAATGAATTCAAGCTTAGGTTCTCAATTAGGTCACATATAACGTATAGGTATATTCCTATGAGGAGCACAGTCAGAGAAGGAGAAAGAAAGAAGAGGAGATCAAGCTTGGAGCTTTGATCATCAAGCTTGAGCAAGAATAAGAAGGAAGAATAATTAATGGTAAATCTAAAACTCTAACTCCCATTCATCTCTAGTGATGGTTGTAGGTTATAATGTGGATTATATGATTAAAATATGTGATACTACAAGAAAATGAAAGAAAATGTAAGCCTATACGTATAGGATGGAAAACCAAATAGTGGACTGTTAATAGACTAACTTGGAACTGTTTGTTGTGATGTCCCAAACCTGAAAATTAAGTTCTAGGGTGTTATGTTATGATCTTATGAGTTGCGAACATCGCCCAATTGGAACAAAGATAAAAGCTTTGGTTACAAAGTCCTAGCAATTTTTTTGGTAAAACTAGTTAAAAGATTAAAAATTAGTTTGTGCACTGAATTTTGAATCAGTTTTTAGGGTAGTTAAAGCTTCTAGAAATTGGTTATTTTATAGGGGTCTTGTAGTATGTAGTATAAGGAATCCGTATGCTCAAAAACAGACTAATTACGTTAAAGGATGGCTGAGTTATAACGAAAAACTGCATGTTTTCGCTTCAGGAGATAGGGAGTTTTGTACTAATGCAGACGAACAAAGAAGACTGGTTAGCCTTTTTGGATTGACAGACAGGGAGTTTAGAGCTAATACGGACATATAAGAGGTCAGGTTAGCCTGTTTGGATTGACAGACAGTGGTTTAATGCTAAAGTAAACACCCTAAAGCAGACATGTTAATCTATTTGCTTTATACTTGCAACAAGAAAAGAAAAATAAAAGTTGGGCGCATTGATTAAATCATAAAACGCGAACCATATGAAATGAAACGAAAAATAATAAAGTTATAGAAGGATACTGAAATGTAAGTCTAAATTATGATTTAGGCTAAGCGGGAAGTAAACTAAAATGTGATGATTTCTAAAAGTCGAGTAGTCGGACAATGTTATGTCACTTTGTACCGAGCTATATAAGACGTAAGTATTATGGGACTTTTGAATTAAAGTATAAACTATGAACGAAGTTAAAAGAGAAATATACCAGGGTGTATAAACTTAAGTACATTGTGTCGAGTTATAAAACCCAAACATCATGAATTATGAAATAAGCTAAGATAAGTTATAATAAACCAATATATGGGGTCAATACTTGACTAATGGATATGTTCAACCTTAATGATACATGTAGGTCATTTGAAGAGCAATATAACGTAAGTTATAAAGTAGTGCTTAAGGCAAGTTTCCTAACTTACACAACTTTATATATTGTGCAAGTTTCTATTCTTATGTGCACATCGTGCAACGACGTGCTTATAGATTATTGAATTTCATTTGTTATATGAAATTTATTATATTATGTGAGATAATTTATGAAAAAGGAGTTATTGCCATTTGATTCGACCTAACTCAATTGTTGAGCTATTCCAATCAAAATATTTATTGTTGAGATATTGAATTATGATAAATTCGTTCTTTGTGACAAGTTGAATGTTCCAAATCAAATAATTTTGGTCAAGCATTTGTATATATTGCACTCCGTATAATAATGTGTTTATGTGAGTAAATGTAGTTATGATTGCACCTTGTTCAATGATGTGCTTGTTAAGCATTATATTGAAGAATGTGTTATGCTAATATCAGCACTTATGTGCAAAACTAAAGAAGAAATGTTTTAGAATTGAACTGTTGTAGATTTTAAGATTATGTTATTCATGAATGATGTTTAAAGTAAAAAGAAATTTTTATTCTTGATTGTTTAAGTTACTTCATAAGTATTGTTCAATTGTTAAGGATTTCAGAAGAATATTATTCTATTCACGAGATTGTTGTTCATTCAACTACTTATACTTGTTGAGAAATTAAATGTCACCCTTGCAAATTCTAAAACCTTTGCAGCTAGCGCAGAAAAACCTGAATGGTCAGGCAGTGTTAAGAGAAATGAATGCATAAAGGAAGAAGATTTAAATGTATAAAAGTACGTGATATGTTGTAATATTATTTTTGATAGTTTAATAAAGGTCTTCGTACATAGGAATAGAGGTGAATGTTGTAATAATATTGTAATTACATTCATGTCTTAATATCATGTTGAATGGATAGTACCGTGAAGCACCGGACCCAGGCTTGAAGGCAGACCTGGGGTTTAGGGGCTTTATAGAGATACTTACTGCCTTCACCTCCTCAAAGGGTTGTGTACCTCAAAGGGTTGTGTACCAGTAGTGTGTACGACTTGGAGCCGGTCACAATTCTTTTTTGTCTGCTTGGACTTCTTCTTGAAATCATCAGTATCCCAGTGTGTACATATAACTTCCCATACTGCATCAAAGATTATCTGGGGCTAATGATCTCATATTTTACTCCAGGGATGGTCGACCATTGCCTACGCGGCCAGCTGTCTCATCTCGTACAACCAGGCGACATAGTTTTTCTCGACATGTGCAATAATAACACTGTCGCCGGCTGCCTGCGAGATGCCCTCCTCATATCTAAAATAAATCTACAAAAAAATGAAATCTTATCAAGAAAAAGTAATTAATTGTAAAGGTGTAAACAAGTTGAGAATAGAGAATTGCTCGAATTCGACTCGAAACGTTAAATTATTCAAATTTTACTCAAATTTGAATTATATTAGAAAAATTCTACTCATATTCGACTCGACTGGAATATTTATTACTTGAATTCGATTAGACTCGACTCGAATTATATTCAAACTACTCGCGAGCTTTAAATTCAAGCTCGAATTCTAGTCTCCATATAATAACTAGGTTTATAATAAATATAACAATAAATTAAATTTTTTGATTTACTTAGAAATAAGAAAATATATTTACTATTACACTTTACAAATATAAAATCATAATTAAAATTAAAAACAAAACAAAACAATAATAATTAATTATCCTAATTTGATTTAATTTTTTATATATTATAAGAAAATATATTGAGTTTCTAATTGAATATGTATCAATCGAGTATGTATCGAATCACAATCGAGAATTCGAGTAGTTTGAATCTTAAACGAGTCAAGTATAACGTTGCTCAGATTCTACTCATATTTTTATTTGAACTATTTTTTATACTCATATTTGGATCATATTATTAACGAATCCAAGTCTCGTTAGTATTTTTTCGGGTCGAGCCCAAATCGAGCCAAAACTGGTTGGTTTGTTTACAACCTTAATTAATTGTGTAAGGAATAAGTACGTATAATTGAGTAATTTAAATAAATTAACTTACGTGAAACTCGCGCAACACAATCTCTATAAAAGAGGCATCTGATAGGTGCATAATGTTTGAAGATTTTGATTCATTTATGTTTAGTTTTGGTTGCATGTTTTCTGTTATAAGAGCTAAATTAAGGTGTTTATTTATTTTCGAAAGAATTCGATGTGATTTTGCAAATATGGAGTTTCATGCCAGTTTTTAGTTGTTTTGCAAGATTACTTTACGACCGTTGAGTGAGAGTTCTACGTTCTTAGTGTTAGAGTGCAGTCTGACAGCTCTACGATCGTAGGAAGGATAAGTCAGAGTCACTCGAAGATTTTTAGTGTCACTCTACGATTGTTGTGATTCACTCTACGATCCAACCTTCTGTTCGACGATTTGCTTGCTTAGTGGCACGGTACTCTACGATAGGCAAGTTTTACTCTACGTTTTTAGCTCATTAACTAAGTAACTATACAACTGATGAGGACTCTACAATTTTGAGAGAAGAGTTCCACTCTACGATTCGTCACTCTATGTTTGTCTGCTAAGGGATTCTACTTTACGATTGTATGGGTTGACTTATGAGTTGAATTTTGGATTCTGAGTCAGAGTAGGATTTGAGACATTGAAGCTTGATAATATAATTTCTAATATAACTTGTAGATAGAATTACACATCAAAAAGGAAGTTGAATCCAATATGGAATTGAAGTCAAAGTCTGGTATAAAAGCTGAGTATGGACAGATTTCGAATTGGAAAAGGAAACTGAAGAAGACCTGGCTTTGGAAACTAAATTATAATTCGATAAGGAAGCTACTAAAAGATGGACTTTAGAGATTGATAAGGAGACTTAATCTACCATATCTGCAGAGTGAAGACTTCCAAAGTAAAATAGGGTTAGAATTCTTCTATGGTATCAAAGCACTATAAATACCTTTACTTGTAATCAGTTTGACTCACAACACATAATTTAGAATTTTCTCAACAATATGCTAGCTTAGTTCTGTTATTCAGTTTGAAGGGGATGTTGATCCTTAGTAGCAGTTAACAGTTTGATTAAATATACATTATTTATTCCTTCTTTTATGAAATTAATTCTTGAAAATTTGTTTTAATTGCTTGAATATTATCTGGTTTTTGCAAGATTGAATTAGTTAACTAATAATATTTGCTAGATTAAGGAAGAGTATTACGTAATTGATATTGTTCTTAGTCACAAGTAACAGTTAGTAATATATGATTGTGGACAAGCTTTTGAATATTGTTATGGTTTTCAGAAGACGGGTTAAATAATTCGATCTTATGTGTTTGTTGCTTTGAATAGTCTAATCCCTTAGTTCTTAATTTTGATGTTATATTAAATCTAGGGAGATTGTTCTAGGTTGTATAATGGTTAGAATCTTGTGAAAAGGTTGTTTCATTAAGTGACAATCTAAAAGGAATTTCGGGTAACAGATATTGTTGTTCTATAGGACTATTAGTTTCATTGAAGGATAAATATTTTTTATACTTAATTAATCTATTTTATTTGGGGATACTGAACTAGAAAAATTGAAGTTTTTAATTAATTGGTTAAACTCATTATCTTAATTTTGTCCTATTAAATTAGTTAATTGAATTCAAAACCCCCACCAACCTTTTACTTTCTGTTTTTAGTTAGAAACAACATTATAATAAATTAGAACAACATTGTTCACAGTGGGATCAACCCTTGCTTATTATTATACTGTGCTTATGTGACGCCCCCAAAATAGGTATACATCACCCATCTTGAGTCGCCAAATACATGGTACAAAATTCAAATACAACTTAATTATACAACATTCGTGTAAAATATGACAAAATATAATATAAGAGTTTTAATAAGAATATTGTCATCTAGACAATATCCACACTCAATGGAGTCCTTATTACATTTATTGTCACACTATTTAACAGAATAGTGAGGACTACTAATGCTATCATCTGGACCGTCACTCCGTTCCCCGACTAGTCCCGGCTACCTTCTCATTTCCTGAAGAGAACAGTGAAAGAAAGGGTGAGCTCAACTAGCCCAGTAAGAAATATTATGACTAAGATAATGCAAAATAAATTATCATTAGCCTTCAACAATGTTAAACTGATAGAATATAATAGACAACAAGTTTAACTGCAGCGGAATAAGCAATCCATTAGAAGAGTCAAGTAGAGCATGATATTTACTATCTTCTATGATTTAAAATGTTTTCATCAATTTTTATCGCTGAGACTCAGCTTAATAAATAAACCACATCATCGAATCATCCCTGCACTATGGGCCAAAGATATTCATTAAATCATAAATGGTCATGACTATACCGAATAATCCCTGATCACAATTATACCAAAAACTGTCCATCAATGCACTACAGGCCACTGAGGTCTTTTACCACATCATTTATAACATTATAGGTCATGATTATACCGAATAATCGCTGGTCATAATCATACCAAGTCCATCTATGCACGTAAGCCAAAGATGACTTTCTTCACAATATAAGCATGAGGATGATGACAATGACATAATAATTCAATAAAACAAGTTCAAGAATAAATTTTAAAGATTTATAAGTTAATTTATCCTGAAATCAATAACGTCCAAATTGTTAACATGATACTGCTTTGTGGAGTAAAATTCAAGAATGCTCAGAAGCGTATTTCCATGAAAAGATATTGGATGAAGCGCAAATATCAATGATATTCCACTAATTTCATGGAGTATAAAAGACAAAACTTTAATCAACTGAGTATAATATAATATATGAAACCGCAAATGGATTTTTGCTCGCCATGTGGTAATCCACGTAGATAGATCATTTCCATAATTTAATAAGGAATGAATACGAAAGATTATTCACCATGCATGAGGTAATCCATAGAGACAGGTTATCCCAACAAAATAATAAAGAATAGAATAACATAAGAATTCACCAGGCGTGCGTAATCCGCACAGACAAGTTATTCTCACAGAATGATAAAGAATGGAACCAGGTCATGCGTAACCCGCACAGACAGGATATTTTAGCAGAATAATAAAGAATGGAACCAGGTCATGTGTAATTCGCACAGACAGGATATTCCAACAGAATTATAAAAATTAAAATAACAACAGAATTCACCAGGAATGCGATAGACCGCACAGACAGGTTATTCCAACAGAATAATAAAGAATGAAATAACAACCCTTACGAGTATTGAAAGAAAATAACTCTCTTCATGAATATGAAAGAAATAATACCCCTTACCTTAGAAGAAAATTGGATACTAGAATAGTGAGGTAGCAGACTTCTCTTTTTCTTTCTCTCTATAATTTCTCTCTATAATAATTTCTCTTGTGAGACTTAGTGAATTGGTGAGAAATGAAGGAAGAATGAGCTTCTATTTATAGGAAAATATAGTTTCAATAATTGCACATTTTGGGCTCAAAATATTATAGTATAATACCTCCCTCTTTTTCTTCATTTTTACTTTAGTCCTGCAAGTATTATCAAACTTGCACCACCTTCCCTAATAGTAAATAATGTGAATTAATAGTTCTTTCATGTGACTTAATAGTATAATCATGTGAAAAAAACTAATTACAGTATAGTACCTTTATCTATACCTCCATTTATAATTTAGTCATGCAAATATTATCAATCTTGCACCAACTCCCCTAATAGTAATTTATGTGAATCAATAGCACACACATGTGAACACATAGTTATAAGCATGTAAATTAATAGTAATTAATTGCTCATTTATCCGGTTAATTACCTGATTGGTCAATATAACATCCAACCATTAATTATTATGGAAATAAATGTCGAGTTCTATTAACACTAATAATTCCCACACAATGGAACCATCAATTTCATCTTTAAACAACACGAACTTATTCATTATTAATATCATAACTCACAATATTTAACAACCAGATCATTCCCAAGAAAGAGGGGGCTTTCCGATAAGGAGTTCTCCTTATTGGCGCGCAATTAGGTGACCAAATCTCTCCTTGACAGAACTCTCTAGACATTGTCAATATTACAAATAATAATATGAATAATTTTGTCGTCTCAATTATTGATTTAATAATATAACATATTATGCAGATGATACTGTGACAATAATTGAATCAATAATATGAGAGATATGATACAGCAATTACTGTAGCAATAATTAAATATAACTGAGTGACTTCTCACGTAAGCATCAATAATCAATACCGTGTGCTACTATGCAACCACGCGTATTACTGTAATTTTACTACCGAGTAGTTCAACAGTTTAACGGTAAAACTTTCACCGTTATTTTTATAAAAAGATAATTATGTCATTTTCTAACTACGACAATACTTTCGTTGTGGGGTCCACCAATGATTGTGCCGTCGTACGAATATTTCCTGTTTAAAATGAATATTTCCCGACCAATCGAATATTATATAACCACTTGCTTACTTTGCAAACTTTATAAATATTAACCACAACTATAACATTATATCAATCCACACCATAATATAAAAAAAATATATTTCGAAAAAATTATTCTTTATTCATAAAAGTTGGGGTCTTACAGCTTAGTTCTGAGTTCGTAGAGTTAAGTAAGGTTTTTATTTTTTGGAGTGTAAACTACAACCACTTAAATTTTGGTGCTGTTGCTGGGAAATAATTAGTTATTTTTATTTATTTTTTGTTTCTTTATTAGTTTATGACTCGATCCTCTCAATCTGTTAAGCTTAATTTTGATCCAGAGAATTAGAAAACTGCAAAAATGCTCAGGAAGGAAAATCGTAGAGTGCAACATAAAACTGTAGAAGAAGAAGTTCCATCACCAGACCTTAACATAGCACTGAAATAGCTGTCCAACAACTCATCAACTGAATCAGAAGAAAAAGAAGAGGAGATGGTTGTTCCAAACAATAACAAGACTTTGAAGGAGTTGGCAACACCTAATTTGAATCAACAACTATTATGCATTGAATATCCTACTTTAGATGCTGCTTCTAAACTTAAATTTAGACTAATTCATCTTTTGCCTACTTTTCGTGGTCTTACAGGTGAAGATCCATACAAGCATCTGAAGGAGTTACATGTTGTGTGTTCCACCATGAAGCCACAAGGGATAACTGAAGAGAATATAAAGCTTAGAGTTTTTCCTTTCTCCCTAGATGATTTAGCAAAAAACTGGTTGTACTACCTGCCTTCAAGATGAATACACTCATGTAATGATATAAAGAGGTTGGTCTTGGAGAAGTACTTCTTTGCTTCAAGAGTAACCAACATAAGGAAGAAGATCTTTGCAATTAGACATTTTAATGGAGACACACCCTATGAGTATTGAGAGAGATTCAAAAAAAAATTTCTAGCTATCCACCCCACCAAATAGTTGATCAACACCTAATATAGTACTTCTGTGAAGAGCTGGTACCAATGGACAGGAGTATGATTGATGCTGCTAGTGGTGGAGCATTGGTTGACAAAACTTTAGAGGCTAAAAGGAACTTAATTGAAAATATGGCAGCCAATTCAAAAAAGTATGGAACCAAAAATGATCATACACCAAAAAGGGTAAATGAGGTAACCACGTGTAATCTTGAACAACAGATTTTTAATTTAACTGTTATGGTTAGGCAAATAGCTGTAGGTAATATGCCAGTTGCAAAGAATTATGGAATCTGTCTACAATCAAGCCACAATACAGATGCATGCCTAACATTATAAGATGAAGAGGTTGTGCAACAAGCCAATGCAATAGGAAACTATCAGCTGCAACCCTAGAAGAAGTATGATCCCTACTCTATACCTATAATCTAGGCTGGAGATCCAGCTCAACCTTAGTATTAATTTAAGCAAGCAACCTCAAAAACTTCTAGAACATCTATGGAGGACATGTTCAAAGCACTCATGGATCAAACACAACAATTCATGAATCAGACTCAATAGTTCATGAACTAGACACAACAGTGCTAGCAGGAAACAAGAACTTATGTTCAAGATCTAAGGAATCAAGTGGGCCAGCTTGTAATCACAGTAGGAAAATTAGATTCTCAAGGATAAAGAAAGCTTCCCTCACAAACAGTTGTCAATCCCAGAGAAAATTCCAGTGCAATTACTTTAAGGAGTGGGAAAGAGCTGGAAGTTCCTAAAGTAGTTGCTAATTTTGAAAAGGAGAAAGCCAAGAAAGAGGCTGAGACACCTACGATAACTTTGACCCCTCTATTCAAGTTAAGACTAAGCCATTACATTTTCCACCTAGGAATCACAGAGCTTCAAAGAAAGATGAGCAGGAAAAGGAAATTATGGAAACCTTCAAAAAGGTGGAAGTAAACATTCCCTTATTAGATGTAATAAAGAAGGTGCCCAGGTATGCCAAGTTTTTAAAAGAACTATGCACTAATAAAATAAAATTGAAAGATATTGAACAAGTCACTGTTGGTGAGAATGTATCAAAAGTCTTTCAAAGAAAAATGATCCCTAAATGTGAAGATCCAAGCATGTTCATAATCCCATGTAGGATAGGGAAAACCAGATTTGAGAAAGCCATGTTAGATTTAGGAGTTTCATTTAATGCAATGTCATTATCTATTTTTGCTTCTTTAAATCTATGTCCCTTAAAAGAAACTGGTGTTATTATCCAATTGGCTGATAGAACTAACACTTACCCTCAAGGGGTAATTGAAGATGTCTTAGTACAGCTAAATGAGCTAATCTTTCCTATTGATTTTTACATTTTGGATATGGAGGATGATACATGTTCAAATCATTCACATATCTTACTAGGGAGGCCATTTTTGAAAATAAAAAAGACCATGATTGATGTACACTATGAAACCTTGACCATAGAATTTAATGATGAAAAGATATAATTTAACATATATGAGGCCTTGAGGTATTCTAGTGATGTTAATCGTATTTGTACTATTGATATCATTGACTCTTTAGTGCAGGGTTCCTTTGATCGATTACATAAGGAAAGCTTGGAGTTTGCCATCACCAACAGTTTAGAGTTGGATAAAGAAGAAGTGATTGAGCAGAACCAAGAATTTAAGGAGGTTGTGGTTGCATTGCATTGCTTACAAACTTTTTTAGATAAGTATACAGTCAATTCCATTTAATTACACGTTTCTCATCAAAAACTGTTACCATCTGTTATGCAAGCCCCAATCTTAGAACTAAAACCATTACCTGCACACTTGAAGTATGCATTTCTAAGGACCGATGATACTCTACCAGTAATTATTGCTAGTAATCTAACTAAAGTGTAGGAAAATAAATTGCTACGAGTCCTTAGAGACTGCATCACAGTTTTTGGTTGGACAATAACGAATATAAAAGATATAAGCCATGCTATGTGTATGCATAAAATTCGTTTGGAAGATGGAGCTAAGCCCACCAAGGAAGCACAAAGAAGGATAAATCCACTCATGATGGAGGTGGTGAAAAAGAAGGATCTGAAGTTGCTTGATGCAAGAATAATCTACCCCATCTCAGACAGTCAATGGTGAGCCCAGTACAAGTAGTAGTAACGAAGTTTGGAATAACAATCTTCAAAAATGATAATAATGAGCTAATGCTAACAAGAGTAAAAATAGGTTGGAGAGTGTGTATTGACTAAAGGAAGTTGAATGTTGTGACTAGAAAATATCATTTTCCCTTCTTTTTATTAATTAAATTTTAGAAAGATTATCTGGTCATGCTTATTACTCTTTTCTTGATGGTTTTTCAGGTGATAACCAGATTGTGATTGCACCAGAAGACCAGGAGAAGATCGCTTTCATATGTCCATTTGGAACTTTTGCTTTTAGAAGAATGTCCTTTGGACTGTGTAATGCCCTAGGTAATTTTCAAATATGCATGGAAAGTATTTTCTCTGATATTTTATAAAATCGCATTGAGTTTTTTATGTATGATTTCATAATTTATGGTGATTCTTTGGATGCATGTTTAGATAATTTAACTAATTAGGTACTTAATAGATGTTTAGAGTCTAATCTTCTTCTTAATTAGGAAAAGTGTCATTTTATGGTAGAGCAAAGTATAGTGCTAGGACATGTTGTTTCATCTAGAGGTCTAGAAGTTGATAAAGCTAAGTTAGAAATTATTGTTGCATTGTCTTACCCTGTCAAAGTGCAGTTGATTCATTCATTTTTTAGTCATGCAGGTTTTTATCAAAATTTTATCAAGGACTTTTCCAAGATAACACTGTCTTCGTGCAAATTACTGCAGAAAAACTTGGAGTTTCAGTTTGATGATAAGTGTAAAGAGGCCTTTGACACATTAAAGAAGTTATTGACCTCAACACCTATAATCCAACCACCACATTGGGATCTACCTTTTGAGATCATGTGTGATGCTAGCAATTATATAGTTGGAGTTATTTTGGGCCAAAGAATCAACAAAAATATCCATGCCATTTATTATGCTTCTGGGACTTTAAATGCTGCTCAGATAAACTATTCTACAGCTGAGAAAGTTCTGTTATCGATTGTTTTTGCCTTAGATAAATTTAGATCTTTTTTACTTAGTACTAAGATTGTAGTTTATTCTGATCATGTTGCTCTCAGGTACTTGCTAACCAAGAAGAAATCCAAGCCTAGAATCATTAGGTGGATTTTACTGCTGCAGGAGTTTGACTTAGAAATAAAGGACAAGAAAGGAGCAGACAACTTTGTAGCAGACCATTTGAGTAGGCTGACTAGGGAGGAAGAGACCCTACCACTACAAGATTCTTTTTTATATGAGTATTTGTTTTCTGTTGATGAATCTTTACCTTGGCATGCTCAAATTGTTAATTATTTAGCTAGTGATTTTGTACCAAAATAATATTCTAAAATGCAAAAAGATAAACTTAAATCAGATGCTAAACACTATATACGGGATGTACCATACCTATAGAAATTTTTTAGTGATCAGGTTGTTAGAAGGTGTGTACCCAATAGTGAATTTCAATCCATTCTAGCTTTTTGTCATTCATATGCTTGTGGAGGTCATTTTAGACCTAAAAGAACTGCTCACAAGGTTTTAGAATCTAGTTTCTATTGGCCTACTATTTTTAAAGATTCTTATATATTTTGTAAGTCATGTGCAATTTGTCAAAAGACAGGGAATATCTCATATAGGAATCAGATGCCACAGACCCCCATTTTAGTTGTTGAAATATTTGATGTCTGAGGTATTGATTTTATGGGATCATTTTCTCAATCTTTTGTTAATACTTATATTCATTTTTTCGTTGACTATGTCTCTAAATGGGTTGAAACTAAGGCTGCAAAGACTGATGATTCTAAAGTTGTTGCAGATTTTGTTCAATCTAACATTTTTGTCAAGTTTGCCACCCCAAAGGCAACAGTGATAGAGAAACCCATTTTTGCAATAGGGTGCTAGCAACATTATTTAACAAGTACAATGTGATGCACAGGGTTTCCACATCATACCAACCCTAAAGTAATGATCAGGCTGAAGTATCCAACAGAGATATCAAGTCAATTTTAGAGAAAGTAGTGAAGCTTAACAGGAAGGATTGGACTATGAGGTTGCTAGATGCACTATCGGCTTATAGAACAGCTTATAAGACTCTTATTGGTATGCCACCATATAGGATAGTGTCTGGGAAACCATGTCACTTACCTGTAGAAATGGAGCACAAAACTCTTTGGGTAATTAAGCAATGTAACATGAGCTTGGATGAAGGTGGAGAGCATAGGAAGTTGTAGTTGCAAGAGTTAGAAGATTTGAGGAATGGGACCTATGAAATTTCTAAAATTTATAAGGAAAAGATTAAAGTCTTTCATGAAAAATAGATTCTGAGAAAGACCTTTAATTTGGGATAGAAAGTTCTCCTTTACCACTCAAGGCTTAAGCTATTTCCAGGTAAATTGTGTTCCAGATGGGTAGGACCTTTCGTTATTACTAATATTTTTTATCACGATGCAGTAGAAATTCAGAGTCCAAGCATAGGGAAGACATTCAAGGTGAATGGCCATTGACACAAGCCATTCTATGAGGGCTATTAGGTGCAGGATATGGAGTTGCTGGATTTGGTGAATCCAGTTTATGTAGTTTGAAAGAGGATTGATGTCGAGCCAATGAAAGTAAAAAAATGCGCTGTTTGGGAGGAAACCCAAGATTCAGATTTGATTTTTTATCCCTTTACTTTTTATTTTGTAATTGCATGTTAATTAATAATTTCTTCTTTGCATGATTGTCTTACATTGGGGACAATGTATGGTTTAAGTGTGGGGGAAGGGTTTAGTTTATTTTAGTTTAGGCTTAGATATGTTAATATATAGATTATGTGTGCTTTAACTCAATTTTTTTTTTCAAAATTCTAACTCTACGATTGTTACCCTACGATCGTAGTGTTCTGCTAAACTTTTAAAAGTGGAATCGAAGAATGAATGTTGATGCTTAATTTCATAATCTGATTGATGTTTAATTGATTAATGAATAATTATAGCTAAGTCATGATCCATAGTAATTGATTTGAATTGAATTTATGTTGCATGGATACTTGAATATGAGATATGTGCTTATTTGGCTGAGCTATTTGTGGAGTTGACTATGTGCACTGATTTCATGATTAGAATTGTTTGAGTGTTTATTTTTTGTGCAGAATCATGTGGGAATTTTTTTTGGAAAAGTTGAAAAAAATTGAGATTGAAGAGAAAAGGTTTGAAACAAAAAATTAAAAGTACATATGTCTTGTGGTGGGATGAGAAGGAGCATAAAATGCACTCACCCATAAACACATGAAAATAAGTGAGATAGAGCATAAAATGCACTCACTTGAAAGAAATAATGTGAAAGGTGAAATGGAACATAAAATGCATTCTTCTGGAAAATAAATTGAAGGTTATGTTGAGAAAAATGAGTAAAGGGCAGAGAAAACATGTACTAAGTTTTGAGTCATTGTGCACAAATGTTGTTTCATGATAACTTAGTTGGATATTCATATGGATCATGAGAAAGATATTTGTGTGGATGCAGTTTGATTTAAAGAAGTTCAGTGGAGAATGATGAGGTTATTGTTATAAGTTAATTGAAGAGGTGTTAATCAAATATTTGTTGAGTAGTGTTAATGTTCATGATTAAGTTTGAAACCATTGACAATTTAATAAAGAATTTGATAATTTTTTTGATAAAAATTATATTTGTTTACATGAGGACATGTAAAATGCTAAGTGTGGGAGAATTTGATAGGTGCATAATGTTTGAAGATTTTTATTCCTTTATGTTTAGTTTTTGTTGCATGTTTTTTGTTATAGGAGCTGAATTAAGGTGTTTATTGATTTCAGGAAGAATGCGATGTGATTATTCAAATATGGGGTTTAATGCCAGTTTTTAGTTATTTTGCAGGATTACTCTATCGTTGAATGGGAGCTCTACGTTCGTATTGTTAGAGGGCAATCTGGCAGCTCTACGATCGTAGGAAGGCTAAGGTAAAGTCACTCGATGATTTTTAGTGTCACTCTACGATTGCTGTGATTCACTCTACGACCCAACTTTCTGTTCGATGATTTTCTTGCTTAGTGGCACAGTCCTCTAAGATTGGCATGTTTTACTCTACGGTTTTAACTCAACAACTAAGTCACACTAAGATTGACGAGGATTACTCTACGATTCTGAGAGAAAAGTTCCACTCTATGATTTGTCACTTTACGTTTGTCTGCTAAGGGATTCTACTATATTATTATATCGGTTAACTTGTTAGTTGACTTTTGGATTCCGAGTTAGAGTAGGATTTGATACATTGAAGCTTGAAAATAAAATTCCTAGCATGACATAGAGATAGAATTACATATCAACAAGGAAGATGAATCCGATATGGAATTGAAGTTAAAGTCTGGTACGGAAGCTAAGTATGGATTGATTTTGAATTGGAAAAGGAAACTGAAGAAGACTTGGCTTTGGAAACTAAATTCTAATTAGATAAGGAAGATACTTAAAGACGGACTTCAAAGTTTGATAAGGAGAAAGAATCTACCATATCTGTATAGTAAAGACTTTCAAAGTAGAATATGGTTAAAATTCTTCTAGGGTATCTAAGCACTATAAATACCTTTATTTGTAATTAGTTTGACACTTCTTGACACACAACACATAATTTAGAATTTTCTTAACAACATGTTAGCTTAGTTCTTTTATTCAGTTTGAAGGGGATGTTGATCTTTAATAACATTTAAAGGTTTGATTAAATATACATTATTTATTCTTTCTTATATGAAATTCATTCTTGATAATATGTTTTAATTTCTTGAATATTATCTGGTTTACTGATTTGGTTTTTGCAGGATTGAATTAGTTATTTAATAATATCTGCTAGATTAAGGAAGAGTATTACATAATTGATATTGCTCCTAGTCACAAGTAGCAGTTAGTAATACATGATTGTGGATAAGCTTTCGAGTATTTATATGGCTTTCAAAAGACAGTGTAAACAATTCGAGTTTATGTGTTTGTCGCTTGGAATAGTCTAATTCCTTAGTTCTTAATCTTGTTGTTATATTAAATCTAGAGAGCTTGTTCTAGTTGTATAATGGTTAGATTCTTGTGAAGAGTTTGTTTCATTAAATGACAATCTAAGAGGAATTTCGGGTAACATAGCTTGTTTTTATCTAAGGCTATTAGTTTAATTGAAGGATAAATATTAATATGCTTAATTAATCTATTTTTTGTGAAAAGAGGATACTGTACTGGAAAAACTGAAGTTGTTAATTAATTGGTTAAACTCATTATTTTAATTTTGTTATGTTAAATTAGTTAATTGAATTCAAAACCCCTCAACCTTTTACTTTCTGTTTTTAGTTAGAAAGATTATAATAACATTGTTCTTTGTGGGATCGACCGTTGCTTATTGCTATACTGTTCTGAGTTCTGAGTTCGTAGAGTTAAGTGAGATTTTTATTTTTTGGACTGTAAACGATAGCTACCAGCATCCTATTGCTTGTACTGGCTGAAGTGTATGCACCTAATCGAGAGATGCGTCAGGCAGATGGCGTGTAGGGTCGCCTTAGGGACTGGGTCCAGTATACTACATAATAATAAAACAAAATTGTGTTATGTTAATTATGTCATGAAATAAATTATATTAATTTAACTACTTATTTCTTATTCTTTAACACTTATTGTGCAGAGTCGACATCCACTCAGACTGTAAGTGGAACCGCTAGCAGACGCCTAAAGTTAGTCCCTCGATAACGTCGATGAACAATATATGTAATTATTAGAAAAAATGAGTTTAATATAACATTTTCAGAAAATATAAACTACATCAGAATTGAGGAACATAAATAATCTATGACAACAACTTACTAGCTCTTGAAGACAAGCCTCTGGCCTGACTACCGTCTTTTGATCCTGATTACCTACCACCACGGCGCATCAAATCAACTATTGAAATAACAAAAATAACTCATATGAATTTACAGTTAAGTTAATTAAATTTTTTCATTATTAATAGTGAATTATTTACAAAACAAAAATAAGTTTTGACTTAGTACATCATTAAACCTATCAGAATCAACATCATTATCATCCTCGAATTTTTTCTGTTCCACATCATCATCATCAGTTTTAACAAGAACATACTCATTTACGACCACGTCTTCCTCGACTTCTTCATCATCGGGTACGTCAAAGACATCATTTGTCATCACATCATCATCATTTAGCTCTACCTAGCTAAGATTGTTAACATTTTCTTGCAACAACTCGTCCATCCCAAACATATTAGCACCATCAAATGTCCGAGTTTTTTTGTGACAATTGTACACCAAGGGCTTTCATTATTTACGACATTAGGCCCATGGTACACTTGAGTCGCTTAACTGGCTAACACGAATACGTCATCAGAATTTAGCTTTGACTTTATATCTACTTTGACGATTCTATATATTACGATCAACTGTAACACCCTTTTCAGTATCAAACCAACGATACTTAAACGTAACTACCTTTTTGACCCTGAGATAATTGAGCACAACCACACATCCTGTAAACGTCCGTAGTAATTGGACTTAGAATTATGATAAGAGTTTCCCATCACGAAAACTACAGAATTAACTGATGTGATGTAATTCAACTCATCGAACATGAAATTGACCCATTCACGATGCAGCCGGGAAATGAACTAACAAGTTTGTAAGGACCTCATATGACATCTCCAAAATGCTCAGAAATGTTCTTTTCTTCAACCCTTCTCTTAAACCACGGTTGGTTAACAGTAGTGAATGCTTCCAACTATGTTACAGTTAACCCCCGGGTTAGAAGAATATGCTTCCTCTTCGAATGAACTGAAATAATAATAAAAGGATTTAATTGGCGATTACACTTCTAAATATTAAAGAAAAGACTATAATAATACATACTTGATGTATGAAGATACTTCAGGCATGTTTAGAAGCATGTTTAGAAGCACATATGTAGATATAATCTTCAAATCTTTGTTTCTTAAATAAGTAATCTTCTCATGGTCAAATGGTTTAGCAGAATAAGTGAATAAAACTAACTCATCAGCACAAGATTGGGGTTTGACGACCTCATTCCGACCCCATAGTATAACATGCAATCCTGTTCAAACGCATCAATCTTCTGATACCCCATATTCAACCCTTTTACCATCTTCTACTTCGTAGTAATTCGCGGGCAGAGTATTTTTGTTAGGTAAGAACACTACAAGAAAATGGCTCAACAGCAACCAAGAGTATATGCAACCTCATTGTTCGGTCATTAATGCTGTTAATAGAGACTTAGCGATCACAGTTAAAAGTTGTCTTTATTGCTATCAGCAATCGCTCTGCAGTCGCTGATCGAATTTTTCTGCCATAAATTTGGTGCAATAGTTGACGGGAAGACTTATTGTGACTGTTTACTTACAGCGACCACATGACGATCGCTAATACATCCACATCAATGCATATCTGCGACCGCATGCAGTCATAGAAAGCTGATCTTTTTAATATCATAAACACCCAAGCAATCAGGCAAAAGAAGAAGAATGAAAAAGAAAAGGAGGAGAGAAGAAAAAAGAGAGGAGGCACGCCAACCATCCCACGCCGCCCCCACACTATTCGGTCTGCATACAGGTATCTATGTCTGGTGTTGATACTGCTGTATATTTCGTGTTCTTGAGCACTGTTTTGGTGTTTCTTCTAATTAATGGCATATATTATACTTGTATATATAAAAAAGGATTTTTTTGTAAATTATACTATCTGCTATATATTTGAGTTTGTATGTAAGTTAATGTGCAACATAAGTTACATTTTATTTTTTTAATGTTTTGTTTGTGAGTATTTTTAGTAAGAATAATTTAAAGGGGGTCTGAGTTGTTTGTTATAAATTGAATCATCTTCTTTTGACTACTGATTTGGGTAGATTTGATAAAATAGAGAAGTTGGATTTTGTGGTTGAATTCCAAATGTTGACTTACTTATGGTTATTAGTATACTTGAAATAAATAGTAAATTTTGATTTCTTTTTGTTGCTTAATGGAGAATTTCATACTTACATGATAGATTTCCAAGCTCTAGCATACTGTAATAGTTATTTAAATATATTTTTTATGGTATGAATACACTTCTGTTGTCTTTGGCGTTTAGTTTTTAGTTCCTTATTTTTTTGAAATGTGTTTGTCAATACAATTAACAGTTATGAGAAGAAGAAGCATGAGAAAAATTCTAGAATAAGCATCTCTAATAGGCTTGATCGGGCTTAGAAGTGAACCTAAATGCTTGCAACTTGTTGTATCGAATTGACTGAACTGATGATTACTCACTTGCACAAATATAAAACAACTAATGTAGGAATGGTAGAACTTCAAGCCTGAAAGAGTACTTCTAAATGCCTTCTATCAATAAATTGCCTAGTAAAAATACAATGATATTAGCATAGTTGCAGATACTAATGTAAATTGCTTGAAATATTAAAATAAAAGTACTTATCTTTAATGTAAATTGTTGTATATTTTAGTAATTTTTTAGAAAGTAAGATTGTGAAGTGCATTTCAGAACCTTGTTTATAAAATTGGCCTACGCCAGTGATTATATGTGGGCGAGCACACCTTTCGCCCGCAAATACAGTTTGGGTTAAATTTCAGGTATATAATTAATGAACTAATATTGTTTAGTATTGTTGGATTATATGATCACCATTTTAATATTATTATTGTATTTTTATTTGCAAAAAAGGTATAGATAGAACGACGCACATTTATCAATAATGCACACTTTTTTGGCAAAAGTGCGTCGTCCGAACATGAACAAAGAACGACAGAAAGCCCTCCAGAAAGCTGAGAGCGACCATCTAAGATAGGGTCACTACACCGAAAATGTCCTATAGTGAAGGACAAATTCTTCACAAGACATAATATATCTCTCACAAGAGATTTTTTGCGAAGAAATATTTCCTTCGTACGATTGCTCGAGTAAGACCTCCTCGCAATAGGGTATCATTCGCTAAGTAGTAACTAAATATTTTTGTTGAGAGATATATTGTGAATAACTTTTTATTCACAAATTATATTTGGTAATGAAATATTAATATTTAGTGAAAGAATGTTTCCTTCATGAATAATATTTTAAAGACTATTTGAAATTAGTGAATAATTTTATTCCCTCACAAATAATATATTGTGAATAACAAATTTATTTAATGAGAGAATTTTTTTTTCTTCACTAATTATAAATTGAGATTTTTTCTTCAATTTAGTGAGAGAAAAATTCCGTCATAAATTATAAATTTATAAATAAAAAATTAATTGCTAAATAATCAAAATTCATTAAAAATTATAATTGATTTTCAAATCAGTGATTTCATATTTATTATTATTATTATTATTAATCTCTATAAGAAATATTAAATTTATTTTTCAAGTAAATATAAATATTGTCATATTTGTTTCACACTAATTAATAAGCTAATGCATAAAGACCTAATAAAATCAATACTTCACATATAAATAGATAATACTCGAGTCACAATAACTACAAATTTTTTTATTGTATCTTGGTCTCCCATGGACCATAGTAACTACAAAAATTATTAACTAACATAATAAAACTAAAAGAATAATGAACTAGAATGAATAAAGTGTGGCATGTTAGGTTCACTTCATCATCATTTTCTTCAAAGAAATCAAGGTTGGACCTGTAAACTTATTTCTGTAAGAGAAACACCAAAATTCAATTTCAATGTGATGAAAAATAAGAAAAGATGAAACTACTGAACTTAAATTAAGAGAGAGAGAGAGAGATAATGAAGGATAAAGACACAAATAAAGTTATCAATAATTCCATCAGAAGACACAAATAAAGTTATCAATAATTCCATCAGAGCTAAAAAAGTATAAGAATTTAAACCTAATTTACATCTGAAATTGTCAAATAAAAGACGTTCTCTAAATACACTTGAAACAAAACTCAAAAAGGGTCGATACAAACACCCACAGTATCACCCATATATCACCAAACAATTAAAAGAGAGAAAAAAAATTCTAAAAGGAGAAGGCCTTAGGGAGCATTACTTACCAAGGATCTAGGAAATTTTATGCCACCATTCTTTTTCAGCCTCGATGGTGTTTAGGCTTGGGACTTCCATTTATGTTGGTAGCAATATCTATAAGTGTAATGTTTTATTTTTTATTTTTTATATTTAGTCTGTTTATAAATAACTAAACATGAGAATGTATTATGTTGTCCGATTTATATAATGACAAATACGCGCAAGTGCAGACGGTCAATCAAGTAATAAAGTGATAAGAAAGGTTGTCGAACCCACAGAGAACAGTCACTAACAATTATTCTAATTATCTAGTTTCTACTAATTTATCCTATTTAAACAGTCACTCCAATTGATTTGTGAAAATTGATTAAAATAAAGTAATTAAGAACTAATTAAACTGACAAATATTGATTACTAGATGATTAAAATATTAGAATACAATTTCCCCAATTTCTTTATAATAATCGATTTATCTTATTCCCATTTAATTAATCTAATGAGTTGCTAAATAGGATTGCCTATCAATTTATTAACATCTGTCAATGATTAATAAAAAGACATAATTCAGTTATTTTGCTACTTTCGTGCAAGACACTTAAAACAGATTCATTAAGCATAAACTCCTAACAAAGTTACGTATGACATACAAGTACTTTCGTCTCATACACTGTTATGTTATCCTTAAGAAGAATCAACAAATTAATGCGTTATTATATTCAGATCTAATATAAGATTTTCTCTTTCAATTCCATCAAAGATATCAGATTAATTGTTGTCCAAACAATTATTAAATTAAGCACATAATATAATAATCAATTCCAAAGGATCATCAAGTGGAAATAATAATAATTGAATTAAAGCTTTGCAAAAGGTTTCATTATATTCCTAATTAAGAAATTAGTTCATCATTGTGATAGAAAGTAGAAGATTAAAATTAAATAGCATCATAAGTACAAATAATGAAAATAAGAGAGGAATAAAACTCTGTCGAGGAATCTTCAATCTCCAAGCTTTAATCACCACCTTGAATGCTCTCCAATGCAATCTCCAAGTCTCCAATAGTGGTACTCAATGATTATCATTTCAAAAAGATCTAAGAGATATCTAAAACTAGGTAAAAACCTAATACTTATAGTCCTAGCAAAACCCTATTACCACTACAAGAAAACCGGCTATTTCCGACGGACGTATCCTCGACGGATTAAATTCGGCCGAAATAAGATTACTTCCGAGGGAATAATGCGTCAGTTATAAGTTCCTTGAAAATGACATATTTTTGACGGAATTCCTTCAGAATTAGACCTCTCCAATTGGTGCTAAAGTTCGCGCCAACGCGAAAACTAATTTCGACGAACAAACATTAATTCCGAGGGACGTTTCATCGAATCTAAGTTTTTTTTCGAGGGACTTATTACTGACAGAAATTTCGTCGGATATAACAAATAAAATCTATTCAATTTCTGCCTTTTCATTTCAGATGCTCAGCTCCATCTCTCATTCTCTCTCTCATTCTCTCTCTCTCACTCTCCTTCCCTCTCTCATCCCCCCCGCCCCCACCCATCCGGTCACCGGTCCCCCCACCCCCTCCCCTGCCATCGTTCCCCCCCACTGCCTTCCCCAGCCAGCAGTTCCCCTCACCCGGCCCCACCCCCTCCCTTTCCCCCTGTTTCCCCCCACGCCTGGTCCCACCACCCCCTCCCCCTCTCCCTCCCCCTCCTTTCCCCCAATTTCCCCTCACCCCCTCCATAGTCACCCCTACCCCATCCCTTTTCCCTTTTTCCCCCACCCCTAGTCCCCCACCCCCAATGGTGGCGTAGAGGTTGCTGTTCACTGCCCAGATTTTCATCCTCGTTCAAGGTAAGTGCTTCCTAATTCTTTTTAGGGTTCATACATACATTTGATATAATTGATGAAATTTGGATATATTAGGTAGTTGTCAATATAATTGCTGAAAATTGGATAAATTTGTGAGTTATTAATATATACATTTGATATGATTGTTGAAATTGGAATTTGTGAGTTATTGATATGATTTGATATACTTAAATTAGAAAACTGATTTTGGAGTTGTTGTTTTGTTGCTGAAATTGAGAAGAGTTTTGTTTAAATTGATATTAAGTACTTTTGGGTTTGTTTTGTGCAATATTACAGCTTCTGTAAGTGTATATCATCCTATGTATTGAGTATTTTGCTTGATATTTTCGACTGAATTTCCCACTGAAATTCTGTCAGAATTTTGGAGATGCAAATTTTGTGGGCCCTACAAACTATTATATATATATATATATATATATATATATATATATATATATATATATATATGTTACTTAATTTTCTAATACTAAAATTCAGTAATTAAATAGAATAAACTTAATTAGTTTCCGACTAATAAAATAAAACAAAACAAAAATTTACTAAAATAATATATAATAAAAAAAGAAATAAAATTAAATTAAGCAACTTAATTAAGTAAATATAATAAATAAAATAAATACAATTTAATAAATGGATTAAATTAAATTTAATAAAATAAAATGATAAATTAAATTAAATAACACAAATTTGATTTAATTTAATAAATAAATTAAATTTAATAAAAAATATTTAAAAATATATATTATAATATGAATAAAATAAAATTCAATAAAACATAAAAGAAAAGAAAAATAATAAAATAAAATATAATAAAATTTAATTTAATTAAAATAATTTAAATTTAAAATATTTTAAATTTAATGAATTTAATAAAAAAATTTAAAAATTCTTTTGAGTTGGAAACATTCTCTTATCTGGCTAAACCATTTGGCGCAGAGATGATGACTTATCTAACCGACAAAGATTTAAAAATTGTATCTACATGCGTGCTTCTAAATATGCCCGAAGTATTGTCATACATCAAGTATGTATTATTTTTTATCGAGTTTAAAATATTTTCATGCCATGTTATCGCAACATTAACCCTGTTATTATTATGTCAGTTCATTCGAAAACGAAGCGTATGCTTCTGACTCAGGGCTAACTACAGCACAGTTGGAAGCATTCACCACTGAAAATTTTCCACAGTGGTTTAAGAGAAGGGTTGAAGAAGATAACGCCTATGACCGTTTTAGAGATGTTATTTCTGGTCCATATAAACTTATTAGTACATATCCCGGCTGTAACGTTAATGGGTACAGATTTAAGGTTGATGACTTGAATGAACTGACATCAGTCAATTATGGCATTGTCTTGTTGGGAAGTTATTACCAAAATTTTGAGTCCAATTATTACGGACGATTAGAAGACGTGGTTGTGCTCAATTATCCCAGAGGTAAAAAGGTTGTTACATTTAAATGTCATTGGTTTGATAATGAAAAGGGTGTTAAAGTTAATCGTAATAGAATTGTCACAATAGATATCAAGTCAAAGCTACAGTCTCCTGACGTGTTTGTCTTAGTCAGCCAAGCAACTCAAGTGTACTATGCTCCTAATGTAGCAAATTTTAGAAGCCCTTGGTATACAGTTGTTACAACGAAAACCAAGGCTTTTGATGGTACTGATTTGTTTGGAACGGATGACCCGTTGCAAGAACAAGTTAGCAATCCCAACCACGTACTTCCAGACGATGACGATGTGTTGGCAGAAGATGTCATTAACATACTCAATGATGAAGAATTCAATGATGACAATATTGCCAGTGATTATGTTGTTATACAAGATGAAGATGACGAAACATTAATTGATACGGACAAGGAAGAGACTGAATCTGAGGATGAAACTAATACTGATTCTGACGGGTTTGACGATGTATTAAGCCTTAACTTCAACTTATTGATGTTTTTGTATAATTCACTACTAAAAAAAATAATCATGGCTAGAAATTAATGTTCTTTTTAATTACAGTAGCACAATTATGGCTAGAAACAGCGGTGGAGGTCGCCGTGAGGTGGTCGTACAGGACCTGGCGACGACTCTCAGGGAGGGACGTCGTCATCATCTAGTAAGTTTCTATCTTTTTTGTAATGTAATTTATTATGTCCATTTTATTTAACGCATGCTGAAATACTATATAAACTTACAGATACTGTTCGTCAACATCAGCGAGGGACTAACCTCGGTTTATTTGGGCGTCCGCCAGCCCAGCCAGCGGTTGCTATAGTTGATGTCGACTCAGCGCAGTACGTGTTAACTATTAGATAACTCAATGATATAAATTACTTTATATGATTACATGAATTAAAGTAACACATATTTCGAATTATTGCAGTATCCTGGACCTGGTCATTAAGCATACGCTACACGCCATTTGCTTGACACACCTACCTACAGGATGTATGCGATTCACTCAATTTCTACAGTATGATGCACACTATATGACTACTATACTGCAAGAGTTCTATGTAAGTCGAATTACATAACTTAAATTAAGTAAGATTCTAGGTATTATCATCGTTTTCTAATATTTTAACATTATTTGTATAGATTTATTTTAGATATGAGGAGACTGTCTCACAGGCAGCCGGCGACAGTGTTATTACTACACATGTCACAAAGAACTATTCTGGTTGGCTATATGAGATGAGACAGCTGGCTGTCTGGGCAGTTATTGAGCAGTGTGGGACTACCATACGCAATCATTAGCCTAGCATAGTCTCCGATGTAGCATGGGCGGCTATGTGTTCACGCTGGGACGATGATGACTTCAAGAAAAAGTCCGAGCAGGGAAAAAAGAATAGTGGCCAGCTCTGAGTCGTACACACTACCGGCTCACGGTCATTTGAGGAAGTGAAATCGGTAAGTATCATAATTTAGTTCTTTAGTTATTCGATTGTACTATTATCATAATTATTGTGACGCCCCCAAATTCGGGTTATCTTTAACTCGAGTTTAGTGTTCACGATACTAATATACCCATTCATGCTAAAAGAAAACTGTCTTATATTACATAAACATCGAACTTAAATCCCAGGTTCTATAGACCTTTACATACATTACAAACTAAATATTATTACACAACATAGTACTAACAGTATTTGTTACATTTACTACTTAATTTCAATTAAGCACAGGCGCTTAATAAGGGACTATTCAACAATTTTGCCCTTTCCTTTGTCTTTCCTAGATGGACCATCAACCTCAGTTTTAACTGAAAATATTATATTTAATGCAAGGGTGAGCAACAAACTTGCTCAGCAAGGAAATAAACAGCTAAATATAATGGAACAAAAATATTTATAACAATGAGGATACAATGCAATAGGTACTGGACGAGATTATTCTTTAAAAGTGTTGAGTTTGAAAATCAGGCTTTAGCATGCTGTAAGGTCAAATGAACATTGAACTCTGTACTACAACTGACAGTATTAATACTGCAATCCATGGATACCAACAATTATTAAAGTTGTTCTATATCCTATACTCGTACTTTAGGGGATTAACCTAAGTACTCTACATTGTGCACAATATAACAGTTTAATAACACTTCACATGTCCTTTGGAATCATATGTCCGGTACAATATATAAGAATCCGTACCACAACAAAATATTTTGGAAAACATTAACTGATAAATTCATGAATAATATCAATATATCTCAACAGTTGTCTAACCGAAGTAATGGTATTGACATACTTTCAATGCGAACTCATTTAAGAGAGAAAAGTTCGATATACTATTCTTTTAAAGCTGATTGGAATAAAAAGGCTATTTAACTTTATATTATTCATAAATAGGAAGAGACAGCTCACAAATTAGAGAATCTGTCCATTTTAGAATACTGGCTCAATAAGGAGTAAGAGTTTGAGACTTGCCTTGTTTGAAGACTATTGACAAGATTCAGCTTAATGTGTTCTCACAGAGCCTACGCAATTTATTTGCATTTACAAGCATATTTGCCAAATAGCCAAGTCATATAGTTTGTGTATGTCCACACATCACATAATTCAGTGGTCAAGATTGTAGTTAGATTCCTATAGTTGAGATATTTTATATATTTTTCAAATATCTCATCCATGTTTCCACATTAGACAGTCTTCTCTTTAATAGGGTTCGACATGCTTACAACAAGTAATAGGAATCACATTACAATTATTATTTACATTCACCAAGTATGTTAGCCACCTAGCTAAGTCATATATTATATAGTTTCAGTGGTCATGGTTAGATTTCCTATATTTGATACATTTTTCAAATATCTCATCCATGTTCTTATCATCACCATTTTTCTCTTTTATGGGGTCTAGTATGATAATAACATGCACACACCACATATTTATAGTTTATATCCTATTAGGATTTTAACACATGAATGATTTAATTCTAGCATACAAAATGCTTTTGTAGCTTATTTCACGTTTTTAAAGGTATTTCCAATTTACATGTTCAACTGTTTGTTTATCCCATGATTTATAGCTTTCATTTCCATACTAATGCATTAGCTATCTTTGTCTTTCTATATTATATTAAAACAGCCCTTTGAGGCTTTATTAGACCCATTTTGGGTATAATAGATTCAACCTAGGGCACCCATTCCTGCTAGTTCTATCTCTTCAAGTTATATATATATATATATATATATATATATATATATATATATATATATATATTTATCACTGGCTAACCAAACTGCCATAGCAGTATCTTGGTTGACCTACTACTGCCTTTAGGCAGTAGTTCCACCTCCTTCTCCTTTACCTGCCTAGATGAACTATAGCTTGGTTATATGTCCAAATCATTTGATTATTTAGAAATTGTACATGATGGGTAAGCTTTTTAATCACACCACAAAGCCAAAAGTGTCTTTCTAAAACTGTCATAACAGTTGTCTGCTCTAATTTGCCGCTACCTATTGGCAGTGGCTTCTCTTCCTTGACCATCCTACCCATGCCCCTTTACACTAAGTTTTGCGTATTACATAACTAGTATATACCCTTAATGAAAAGAAGTACTACCTGGGCAGACTTAGAAGTCTAACTTGCTAAACCCGAGCATCAAGGGAAGCCCCAATTAAGGCTATACATAGCTATTGCTACTGCCGTGGGCAGCAGCTTGGAGCTTTATTCCATGCCATTTTTGGCTTCTCATTAGGTAGTCTATTCATAACTCATAGTTGGTATATCCATCTTTTAAGATATTCTACCCCTGCAGCCATAAACAAATCATAACTGTGCCAATTTGACTGCCTGGCTCTGCAGCACACCGCAGCACAACGCTAGGCGCTGGCTGCTGTTGCCTGCAGCAACTTTGGCAGTCCCCCGTTCCTATACAGATCACCCATGTTGCAAGTTTTAGTAACCTTTGATTCATAGGTTTGTTCATACCCACTTTTAGATATATAATACATAGTATATATGGGTACTTTTTGAATTAATAAAACCTCTATTTTAGTTTCAATATACTGCCCAAAACAGTACCCAAAGCTGCCTTTGACGTTCAATTTTTTTAATTCTTCACTTTAACTTGAGACTGAATTTCATTTCATTTTACTAGGCTTAACTTGCTAAATATCAACACATGTAATACGTGAAGAAATTCCCAGCCTTGTTTGTGTCTTATACTTGTCTTTTAATTAAAATAGTCCATTAAGAACTTTTGTCAAGCACTTGGAGTGCACTGTTTTAAAACCTTCTTTTCATAGCCATTGGTTTGCACTCTAGCCTCATTTTTTTCCCACCTTAATGCTTTTTACAGCCAACCTACCTCCTTTCTCTAACTTTAGCCACATAACAGTCACACATATGATCAAAGTAACAAACAAAAAGAATAATCAAGTATCACATAGTAATCATGCATATATTAGTATACAAAACACAATTGTTCATTTCACTTCTTATCATACTTGATCAATCATCAGCAGAGAAATCATTTGCTCAATTGAATGAAATTTCCAGGAAGATAGAAGGAGATGAAAAAGGGAAAAACATGAAACTGAGTCTTACTAATGTAGAGAAGGTAACCTTGGACATCTTTTATATTTGTCTTGCTAATCTTGCTAAGCTATAAGTCTCCTATTAAAACAGCTCCTAACTCTTACCCCTTAATTTCTTAATAACTTATTACTTGAGGGTTACCTGTTGTGCCCCATCCTGCTTATTTAATTATGGACTCAGCCTATTAGCTTGGCATCACACATGAACTGTGATGCCCCAAACTTCTGTCCATATTAATACAACAATCAGCATACCAGACAGTTTAATTCATAAAACAGTTAACATAGCAATTTACAAATCCATAACAGTCCTTCATGTCTATTCCAGGTCTTTTAGGCAAGGTTTGACATTTAATCACCAAAACAGCGTTCAAGCTTTTAACACCAGTGTTATTACATCATGTACTTACTATATAATAATAGATTCATGATTTAAAGAACCTAAATGCAATGCTTATAGCTTTGGTTTAAAACAGCCCCTCATAGGCTTCAACTTGATATTGATTTGAAAAATTTTAGATACTAAGGTAACATGATTAGGCAACATGGAAACAAGGACTGACTATTTACATAATAAATACATTAGAAGCAAGGCATGATCATCATAAGAAAATTTCCAATAACAGTCAATAGGGAGCTTACTATTTCAGTCCATTCTTACTTACTTTGTTCAAGTGTTTATGTACCATAAATTGTCACTTATTTTGAGACATGTTAAGGTCAAGCATAGAGTATACTTATATAAACAATTTGACACAAGTTTGGACTCTAAATCCAAGTTAATATATATAAATGCCAAATTAGTCCTTAGCTTGGCAATTTATCAAACAGGTGGAGTGCAGTTCATATACTTACATATATTACCAAATCTCTTAACTTATTTTCCCCCAGCTGTATGACTTAAACAACAAGAAGCAAATAACCATACTTAACAGTCTCAATCACAGCATCCAAAATAGCATTGAAGCAGTCATAGTGTGAATTAATTCACTAGCCATCCTAACCATTAACATTTTAGTTGCTACCATTTAGAGAGACAGGAACGAATGGAAAAGAATTAGAAAGGCAAGAATGATCTTACCTTGTTGATTCAAATATCACAAGTGGCTTAAGCTGCCCAGTTCCTCCTCCTTCTATAGCCGAAACTTTCCTCTATTACTCTCAATTGATGCTCTTTCTTACTTTGCTAGAGTCTTGGGAAGTCAGTTAAGGGGTGGGACATGGAGTTATATAGCTGAGCCTTCTTATCTCTCAGTTAGTCTACCTGACCCCTAGTATACACTCCAGCACCTATAGCAGTTAGACTTGTGACAACCCCAAAATAGGTCCATTTCACCCAACCTATTCTGAGTCACCAAATACATGGTACAGAAAATAACTACAACTTTATTACAACAATTGTCGTGCAAAATACAACAACACATATGTTGTGAGTTTGGATACAAATATATACCAAATGTGACTCATGTCCCAACCGTGGACAGTACCTCACAATGACACCTTACATAAAGGTACGGTATAGTCAAAAACTGTTTTAGAAATTAGAATATTTGGGAAGTGCTCAAGAAAACCTTCGTACATGGGAGGCCATGCTTCCAAGTTATGATAGATATCATATGTCTACAGAATTATCCTTGGTTGACCTAATAGACCCCAAAGAAAAATAAGAAGATTACTATCATATTCTTTCCAATGGCGAATCTTCTCTTGACATATCATTATCTCCACTGTCTTTAATCGTGAATTATACTTCAAACAAATACCAAGATTATATAGGTAGTTCTCGTAAATATACTCATCAAATAGATGTGCACAACCGTGTCTTATGATGACACGAGGTTGTATGTTATTAGACATCTTGTATGATAGTGACAAAACACCCTTCCAACGTTGGGTTCGCTTCACCCTATTTGATTCACCAAATATAACTACTAAATGATGTATACAACACTTTTCTATACTGCTTAGGGAGAACCTCCACAGCTAGAGACCACCGTTCTATTTTCCCGTTACCCTCGCTCGACCCAGCTACACTCTTATTACCTGAAAAGGAATTGTGAAACATAAGGGTGAGCACAACTAGCCCAGTAAAGAATATCATGACTAAAGATAAATAAATTATCAATAGCCTTCAACAGTAATAAATCAGAGATTTAGAACGTATGGTAGATGATAAAAAATTTCAACCATAGTTGCAGCGGAACGAGTAATCCATTAGAAGAGTCAAATAGACCATAAAGTCTATTATCTTCTCCATGTTAAAAATCCACCAACAATAATTTATCCCTGTAACATCAATCAACAGTTTTGGTCCACAATCATATAAATAACTCATAATCATAATTATGATTCTAAATTCCTCTTCGCACCCAGGACGAAGATAATTTTCATCACATGTCTTTACCTAAAATATCAAAGATCATGGTTATAACAAATCACAGTTCCTGTTCATAATCATACTAACAATTTCATCTTTGCACTACGGCCAAAGATATTCATCAACATACCATCTTTGCACTATAGGCCAAAGATATTCAACAACAGGTCATCTTTACACTACGGGCCAAAGATATTCATCAACAATTCATCTTTGCACTACAGACCAAAGATATTCATCAACAGTTCATATTTGCACTACAGGCCAAATATATTAATATCTCAAAGAAATATATAATCATTTCAAAATTTATATAAACAATAATTATAACCATGTTGATCATTTCACCTTTGCACTTAAGCTAAAGATATTCAATTATAAATTCAATGGTCATGATCATACCAGTCAACAATTTAACTTTGCACTACTGGCCAAAGGAAACCCATAGTCATGATCATACCAAAAATTTACCCATCTTTACACTCAAGTCAAATAGAAATATCATCATTAGGGTTATAAAAATATTATATATAATAGTAAATTCAATATAATCAAAACATATAGATTTAATCTCAAGAGTAATATTCATAAATCAACTATAATTTGGTTAGAAAAAGGAACCAATTTTATCATGAATAGTAACTCGTGAATAGTAACCTATGAATAGTAACTTCGTGAATAGTAACTCATAAATAGTAACTCGTGAATAGTAACTCATGAATAGTAAACTCGATACAAAAAGTTAGAAATTTCACAATAAAATTCATCCCAATATTTCGGTATAATGATATTGAAATAACATTTCTTAAACCTATAAACAATTTATTTTAATTGTTTACACTTTACTAAATAATGCATTTAATCATCCTAAAATTCTAAACTCATAAGATTTCATCACCAATAACCAAAACCTTCATCAAAAATCTGCATATACCTCATATAGGATTCTCAAGCCATAAAATCCTATTTTCTAATTTTCTTACTTCACATAATATATTTAATTCATTTACTCATAACTAGTCTATTTTCATAAAAAATACCAAATCAGTACAAACAAATTTTTTTTATGAGATTTAGTAGAATATAGTCCCATATTGAACATATATTTTTCTCAAAATTTTTAAAAATCATTTACTATTTTTCATATGGCCAAAATAGCTGAATATACTTCTATCATATACATGTACTCTCAATAAAATTTTCACCAATTTTGGAGTTAACCACAAAGAGTTATAAGCGGTTACTTTTAAAATAGTCTTTTCTCATAAAATTCACAACTCTTAATCTATAAATCCAAAAATCGCCATTTTTGGACACAATCTAAAAAACTCATCAAATTATCATTTCAAATTTTTTTAGAATTTTTGAAGGTCAGAAAAATTACGAAACTGAAAAACATAGCAACTCTTAAAATCCCTTACGATCCCTTACCTCAAAAGAGCAGCACTTCTGACTGGATATCAGATATAACGCTGAAGAAAACTTGCACTGATGAATAGCAACTCACCAAGTATCTAAATACTCACAAAATACACTCGATAATCTAGAGAGAAAAAGAGAGAAAACTTATGAATTCTGGTATGATTTTCAATTCTAACTTAGCCCTCTATTTATAGGAAAATGTTAGCACGTCGAAGCAGACTTGACCTACTACCTGATGGCTTTACCTGTTACTATTCCACCCACCAAAAATTAGCCATCTTCCCCAACAACCAAAAGTGGGGCCCACCCATTTCTAAAATTTTTCACCAAAATTATTTATAAACCTAATTTCCGAATCAGTCACCTCTTAAAATTCATAACAAATCATTCGTTCATTTTTAAAGGTTCAAAATTTGTAAACATATACTCAACTTATATATGTATAACATATCCAAAAATTACAATGATCCAACGGTCGGATTAAATATTATAACTCACACAATAAATCTGTAAGAACACCGATTTGATCTTTTAATACCTCCAATCCGACAAAATACTAATAAAATACCTCAACATTAATTCCTTCATTTATAACCACATAAATAAATCCATCATTTATATCCACATTAAATAAATATTTCCCTTATCATATAAATCAATAATTAATTATTAAATAATATTACAGAATCACAATAATGACAACCAGACAATTTCCAAGAAAGAGGGGGCTTTTCAATAAGAATTTCTCCTTACTGGCGCTTAATTAGATGACAAAACCTCTCCTTAGACAGAACTTTCTTGACATTGCCAATAATGTTATCTAATAATATTATTCAAATAATATGAATTATTGATCTGTTAATGAAAAATATTGTGCAACAACAATTATTGAAACGACAATAATATAAAATATCAACGGAGTAATTATTGATTCAATAAAATAAAATATTGAACAGAAATTATTGTAACAATTATTGAGTAGTGCATTCTCACGTAAGAATCAATAATTGAAAAAATACTGTGCAATAGCGTGTGCTACTGTGCAACTACGCGTATTACTGTATTTTAACCACCAGGTATTCCAACAGTGTTAACGGTAACAACTACGCCGTTATTTATAAAAACCTAAATTTGTCATTTTCTTCATCCGACAGTTATTCTATAATGGGGCCCACAAATGGCTGCGCCGTCGTACGAATATTTCCCGACAGAAAGAATATTCCACGACTAAACGAATATTCCCCGACAACAATGAATGTTTTATAACCACTTGCGTATTTTGAAAAAAAATAATTCATATATCACCCTTAACTTTAACTTTTATCAATTTAACCATTTACTGAATATAAAAATTGAATACTTTTATTTCATAAAATTCGGGGTCTTACAAGACTGGTCTGCAGTGGCTCCTACACAGCCACCCTAGCAGACCATAGCTCATCCTTCTACGCCTTATCCTCTGCAGGCCTGCTTTACCTACTAGTTGTCTGTTAGCTGAACTAATCAAGCTAATCAAGAACTAACTAACTAAACTAATATGAACTGTTTTATCAGTCCTATTCTCTACCTCCCCAATTGGGCTGATACATGAAGCTAAGGAAGGCTGGCTTTAGATTGCTACTTGGGCATAGCAATAGGACAAGGAGAATGGACTGAGATGTTGGGATAGCAAAATATAATTCACACATATTAAATAAGTAATAGCCCTTTATACAAAATAATAAAAGGCTTGCAAACATAGTAAATTAGGGTAGCCCCATATGTAAATATGGACCTTCAATAACTATAATTATTAATGAATTTTTATTTACCAATTTTGATTAGGCTGACAAAATAGCACTCCTGTCATCAAATAGTGGTTCCATATATTTTTAAAGACTCTAGGTAGAATACCATTAACTTTATTTATCACCAAATCATTCTTTTTGAATGAAATAACTTATTTTACAGTATAATTATTCCCAATACACAAATGTAGCTTCATGTCAAGAATATTTCATAACTAAGTCATGCTGGCTTTCCTTTTCATTCTTGATGTTTGTATATATCATCATCTCTTTATTTACCATTCATAATCTAGGATACTTAATAAACTAGTTAATAAAAATTTTGTCGCAATAAGAAGTAATATAAAAAAAATTATACGTAAAAATTTGACATTATTTTAATTGAATATTACATAGGATTTTCTGAGTCATTACAATTATTAACATTTATTTTCATGTATCTATTAGGTCATGCGGGATAGATTGGGTCGACCTCCTACCATGCTAGAGTTTTGGGATAAAGCCCATACGTCGAAGGATTCTAGCATGTCTCCCGCAACATTAGCTATACGAGTAAGACTAATACAAATTTATCTTATATAATTATTAATATTAGGTAGTTGATATAATGATTTCATTAATGTTCAATGTCACAAAATAAGTTATAGGACCGATTTCAGAAGCTTCAAGACCAGCGTATAGCTGAGTTGGAGGCTGCTAGGGGGGTGCTGAGCTGTTAGATTCTACCATTCCTCCGACCGAGATTCTATTATCTTGGGATGATGAGTTGAGACTATGGGTCGCGTCTCAGGATCCCCATAGTAGTAGTACCAGCAGGTATTGAATGGTGGGCCTACCGAGGGTACCAGCGTATACATTACCTGGAGGTAATATTCTTTTTGCTATAAAAGTTAATATAATTTAATTGCAAATATTATTTGTAATAATATATTTGTTTACGCAGGCTCTAGCCAGCGCCATCGTCCGAGAGCACCTGTTGGACCATCTCAAATGGGCGCTGGCTTGGATGACCAGATTTTCCAGAGGGTCATGGTGGCTGTGTCGGAGACGTTTCGTACGCATCCAGTTATCCGTCGTCAGGAGTTGCCTAGCCGAGCTCGCCTTCACCAGCTAGCGCAGGATATTGTAGCAGGGGCAACCGTCGAGAGTACGGGTATCCCGCAGGAGCAGTTTGTTGCGATGCGCGACGAGGTGCTCTGGTTGGTGGTTACCTTACTCTCTGAGGGTTTTGGCCCGATAGGGAGTCAGCCCCCACCTACTCAGGTATTTTATTTATTTTAAGTTTATTAATTTGCATGTTATTTAATTTTCATACTGTCTATTTTGATTCTCTCATACGGACTCATGCGTTTTATTTTTGTTTGTATCAACAGGGTGACGCTACTATCGATGATGATGGCGAGCAGGATTTTCGGACACCTGAGCAGCATCGTTGACCTCCTCTAGATGACTCTGATCCTACTGGTGGTAGTACTAGTTTAGGTTGATATATATATATATATATATATATATATTATATATATATATATATATATATATATATATATATATATATAGTGTCTATCATATATTTGTATAGATGTTTTGTAGAACATTATTGTATAAGTACATAGTGATAATTCGGAGCCATTTCGTTGTTATCTGTACAGGATTATTGTTCTATATTTATGTAGTTTAGTTTTGAAGTTTATATAAGACATTTGTAGTTTATAAGTTTAGTTTTGTTTTGTTGTAGAACGTTGGTTGATAATGATATATGTGTTGTTGCTGGTTGTTGGATGTAGTTGTAATATGGGTTGAATAATATTGTATGTATTGTGGTGATAAACATGTTTCAGGTACAAAAAATGTGGTTTAAAAACCTGGAAAATGCACAAGCAAAATAAATATGAAAAAATATATATAATTCTGACGGAATAACCTAAAATCAACGGACGTTCTGTCGGAAATAGTATATTCAATTAATTTAATTAATGCTATTGATATAAATAATTTATTTTATCGCAGTTAATTTCGACGGACATTCCCTCAGAATTAAAAAAGACCAGGTTGTCGCGCCTGTCCACGTGGCAAGATGTACTCGACGTAATTTTTTCATCGATATAAATTTCGTCGAATATAAGTTAGTTCTGACGAACATTCTGTTAGAAATAAATCCCTCGGAAATAATTATTTTCGACCAAATAATTGACGAAAATAAGATCGACGACATTATATTCGTCTGACTTTCTGACGGACTTTTCCGTCGGAAGTATCGTTATTTTCGATGGAATAACATTAAAACCGATGGACTAGTCCGTCGAAAATAGCTTGTTTTCTTATAGTGTACATAAGAGAAGTCAAATTCCTCTTTTGAATCAACTTCAAGTAAAATGGAAACAAAATCTGCCAAATCCGTCAGACCAGTGTGCCCCGCGCCAGTTGCCTTCAATGAGCGGCGCGCAGCGCTCTACATATGCAAAATGTAACTAGATTCAGGCTAAACACATCTATATCAACGGAGATTCACTAAAACAAACATCAGAAGGGTACCAAGCTTACATGTATCATATATAGTATGGCGACATTTGTCATGTAGATTCTGCACCATTGAGCTATTAATGAACAAATACTGCACATTTGGCACCAATAAAAAGTTTATGATATCAGTCAAAGACGCTCTGTCGACTTGTTGGTTATCATACTTCCATCAAAAAAGGATAATGTTGGTAACATTAGATCTTACACCGAGATAATCATATTCAAATTACAGATGTGACGACTAAAGCAACTGAATAACATATTCCACTTCTATATGCAATTTTCGGGATATTAATTATTTTTTCTCCCTCTATTAATTAATTCTCGTCTTTCTTAAAACAAGCTATTGTAGCCTTGAACCACTTTTTGTCTTATGCCTCAAAGAAGCAAGACTTAACAACAAATACAAAAGCAGCAGAATTTAACATATTTATTTGAAGTTACCTGGTTGAGAATTACTCTACAAACTACCAATACTATATTGACTTGGTTTTTATTTTATTTTTTTACTTGAAATCTCTAACCTTTAACTTAAAGATAGCTAAACCATTTAAGTTAGCTAGTAAAATATGAAACAATACAATTTTGTTTTTGTTAATAATTTGTAAAGCATTGTCTCGTTCTATCTCATATGACTTATCCCATCATATATTGAAACAATTGATACATCTAAGCACGATGCATTTTCTCCACCTTCAAGTGGGAAGTAGGAATACTACACAAACAAAATTGACCATTGCATTTAGCTAGCCCATTAAGCCAGTTTGCAAGATATAAACTAAGAAAAATACTTGAGGTAGATGGATTCAGAGAGGAATGATAAAAAGTGAATTTTGTTGCAATTTCCTTAAGAGTGTAAAGATATCATATCAATAAGATAGAAGTATGGAACTACTACATGCAACTCGCCAACATGCCTTTCTGCTACTAATGTAACAAGTATACAGAGAAGTGCTAGGGAGGTCATACGATTCTCTCTGAGACAGAAATGAACTACGAAAAAACTCATCTAGGTATACATAAAGATATTGTTTACTTTTCTTTATAGAAATAAAGGAACATCATTTTCAAAAAATAGCCATGATTTTAATGAATGAATACACAAAAAAAATAAAAAAGAAAAAGGTTTCAAGCAAAGACAAAGGTCTAGATGTGTTTCTAGTGTATAACGGGTCTGATTTGAATCTAGAGGGCTATACAGACTCAAGTTTTTAGACTGACCAAGGCGACAACAAATCCACTTCAAGTTATGTCATTATCCTAAATGGTGACGCAATGAGTTGGAAGAGTTCCAAGCAGAAAACGGTTCCTGATTCAGTGACAGAAGCGGAGTACATAGCTGCAAGTGAAGCTGCAAAGGAAGCTGTTTGGATGAAAAAGTTCATTAGTGAACTTGGAGTGGTTCCTAGTATACAAGGACCAATGCATGTGTATTGTGACAACAACGGGCCTGTTGCACAAGCCAAGGAACCCAGGTCTCATCAGAAATCTAAGCATGTATTGCGGTGCTTTCATCTAATTAGAGAAATCGTTGAAAGGGGAGATATCAACCTGGAGAGAGTCGACTCTCAAAACAACATTGCAACTCCATTTAGTAAAGCGTTAACGCAGCAACAGTTTGATCGTCACTTAGAGAAGATGGGTATGAGATACCAAGGCGATCGACTTTAGTGAAAGTGGGAGATTGAAAGTAATATGACATCAAGTCAATTACATTTGATGTAATAAGCATTTACTTTTTAATCTTATTTATTTATTAATAAGAGAATTTATTTAAAAAAAGGTTTCTTTATCCATGCTAATTAGTTGAATTAATAAATGAGATAAACTCATAGTTTTTAGAAGCATGATGTTGATTATGCTAATGAGATCTAAACTCTTGATAACTCAATACTAAAATGTTCCTAAGCGATGGATCACTAATGTGGGGTTACTAATTTCGGATATATTAGTACATAATATGTTTGCTCTGTTAAGAGAATGATTGATCTCATGGTCATTTGTATGGAGACACTAAAGCAAGTATGTAGGTGTTTATTAGAGAATAATTTGACTGAACGTGACTAATAAAGGAACCCTAATAGAGTTTTAATTGTCTGTCAATAGGAGTTCCTAATGTGATAGTAGTACAATTGATCATTAGACTTGAGATCATCATAGTATCTTATATTTACTGAATTAAGTCTTGACATATTCCTTAATGTTCTTGAGTATATCGTAGGGTATGCTCGAATATAATAAAGTATAATGGAGATAGGTGAATGATCAACAAAGGATCTACCGCTTCCAGTAAAGGGAGAGAATGCTCTATGTGATTCGATAAAGTGACAACATGAAAATCCCTGGCCAGGGTTGAATGAAAATTAGAAAAGGAGTTTCTATTTAAATTAACTATTGTTGTGCATTTTAGAATCGAAATACATATAATCAAATAAATAAAACTTAACAATAATTCCATGTTTTATATTTGATTGAGATATTGTATGGTAGAAGGATTGAATTGTGCGGTAACTATTCACAGAATAGGTTCTTTGTATTCTTTGTGATAATCTTTGTGATTTATGTTGAATTCATATTATCCGGATAGTCATGATACATTATTTATAAATTGTCACTCATGATATAGAATAAATATTATTTATTTATATTGAATTAAAAGTGTTTAATTCATTATGAATAATATTAGAATTGTTCTAATTTATTTATTCTACTACTGACTTAATATTAAACTTAGAGGGTCACACCACAAAAGGGAGTAATATGCTTTTAGAATTGATTGGCTTAATAATAATAAATTAAGTATATTTAATTTATTAGTAGAATAAATTAAATAACTTAAGATTTATAATCAAGTATTTGGAGAAATACTAATATTATAAATTAATAAGAATAGTCATCTTATTATTATTATTATTAAATTGACTAAATAATAATAATATAATAAAAATAATAAAAATAATATAGTATTTGGAGAAATTCTATATTATAAATAAAAAAGAGGAGTCTTATTAATATTATTATTATTATTATTATTATTATTATTATTATTATTATTATTATTATATTTAGTTTCTAATTAGATTGGGAATTAAATCAAAACTCTATTCTTTAAGGGTTAAAGATTAGGGTTAGTCTTTAAATAAGAGGAGTTTTATTGTGGGAAAGACTAATGTTAACGCATCTTGCTTCTCTCTTGCAAATATTCTCAAAACCCTAAGTTGTTAGAGTCTAGAATTAGGACTAGTCATCCAAGACCTAGTAGAGTCTCAAATAAATCTTCAATCTATTACTCTTGGTGGATACCTCGCGTTGCATACACTTTGTGACGAACATGTGATCCGGAGATTGGAGAGACCGTGAAGGTTCAAAGGATTGGAATTTGAAGTCTTCATCAAAGGTTGATACGCTTCAAAGGTATATCTTTATTTTTCATCAATTAATGAAGTTTACATAAGGCTACACAATGGATTGCTGAAAATTTTAAATTGCTATATTTTCATGCTTCCGCTGCTATTTCAATTCGATTGTATGCTTTGATCCATTTTTAGTAATCCTACACCTTTAGTCTTAACCTAGCGGTTAATGGTAGAGAGGGACACCATGATGCTGCCGTCACAGTCGGAACAGGAACACCCACGCACGCATGCCGCCAGGCAAAAACACGACGACAGAAAAGGGAGGAGCTAGGATGTCGAGACGACAAGAGGGAGGATGTGATATCGTCGAAAAAAGGGGGAGGAGGACGAGGTCGAGACAGCGGGAGAGAGGTGGGTAGCAACGAGAGGGAGGTGGCTGAGAGCTTGAGCGAAAGAGAGAAATGTTTAGTGTGGCGGGGAAGGGAGTAGAGAATTCTTTGATTATTTCTAACGAAATTCCTTCGAAATTAATTCTCTCATAAATAAGGTAATTTTGACATAATTATTACTATTTTCGTCGATTTTATGGTGCGCGCGGGAAGGAACTATTCGCGCACTTGGTTATTACTATTTTCGACGGAATTACATCATGATTAAAAAAATTTTGAGGAAATTATTTTCGAGGGAGTATTATGTCGGAAATAACATAAATTCAAGGGAATTCAGTCCGTCAAAAATAATTTCGTCGGAATTAGACAGTCTTCCATGACCATCTAATCTTACACTGAACGATGTAAAATGTGATAACATTCAAATTCTTATAATCACTATTTATTAAATAAACCCTAGATATACATCATATATGTGAGACCCCGAATTTTATGAAATAAAAGTATTCAATTTTTCTATTTTGGTAAATGGTTAAATTGATAAAAGGTTAAAGTTAAATGTGATATATGAAAATTTTTCAAAGTAGACAAGTTGTCATAAAATACCCGATTACTATTCACTCTAGTATTGTTCACTCGAGTATTTGGGACACTTTTTGTGTCGGAGTACTATTCATGAGTTACTATTCACGAGTTACTATTCACGAGTTATATTCATGAGTTACTATTCACGAGTTACTATTTACGGGGAATATTCGATTGAGTCGGGGAATATTCGTTTTAACAGGAAATATTCGTACAACGGCACAATCATTGGTGGACCCCACAACGAAATTGTTGTCGGATTGAGAAAACGACAAAAATATTTTATTAAAAATAACGACGGAAGTTTTACCATTGATACTGTTGAACTACTCGGTAGTAAAAGTACAGTAATACGTGTGGTTGCATAGTAGCACACGGTATTGATTATTAATGCTTATGTGAGAAGTCACTCAGTTTGATTCAATTATTGTCAGTTAATAATATGAATTATTTAGCGATAATGAAGTTTTGTTTTATTCGTATTATTAACGTAATAAAACAGAAACACCTTTTTATATAAAACAGAATACTTTATTAAAGTTATTCTATAAATAGAATATATTATATTTTATTTAAAAGATTTTTCTTTAAATATGGACCGCCAGATTAAAGTAATCAATCTGGACCATTCATGGATTAGTTACTATGCATTCTATTTTTCTATAAATAGCAGCTCATTCCTTCATTATTTCTAACGAATTCACTGAACTATAGAGAGAGAAACCATAGAGAGAAGAAGAAAAGTATTCTGCTACTTAACTACTTCTTTATTTCAGTTCTTCTTTAAAACGGTAAGGGGTGTTATTCTTTTTTATTCATGAAGAGAACTGTTGTTATTCCATTTCTTATTATTCTGTTGGAATAACCTGTATACGCCGTCTGCCCTATACTTGGTGACATTCTTCTATTATTTTGTTGGAACATCCTGTCTGTGTGTTTTTACACCGGACCTGGTTCCGTCTTATTATTATTCTGTTGGAACATCTTGTCTGTGTGTTTTACACCAGACCTGGTTCCGTCTTTATTATTATTCTGTCGAAATATCATGTCTGTGCGTTTACGCCGGACCTGGTTCCATTATTTATTATTCTGTTAGAATAACCTGTCTGTGCGGTCTATCGCATGCATGGTGATTTCTTTTGTTGTTCCATTCTTTATTATACTCAGTTGGTTAAGTTTTGACTTCTATACTCCATGAAATTTGTGGAATATCCTTGATAATTGCGTTTCATCCAGTATCTTTTCATGAAAATATTCTTCTAAGTATTCTTGAATTTTACTCCACAAAGCAGTTATCATGTTGACAATTTGGACGTTGTTAATTCTTGGATAAATTATTTCTTAAACTTGTTTTATTGAATTCTTATATCATTGTCATCATCCTCATATTTATAAAATGTTGAAAGTCATCTGTGGCCTGTAGTGCATAGATGGACTTGGTATGATTATGACCAGGGATTATTTGGTATAATCATGACCGTAATATTACAAATGATGTGGTAAAAGTCCTCATTGGCCCGTAGTGTATTGGTGGACAGTTGTTGGCATGATCATGACCATTAATGAATACACGAATATCCTTGGACGTAGTGCAGGGATGATTCGATGATGTGGATTATTTTATTAAGCTGAGTCCCAGCGAAAACAGTGTTGAAAAACCTTTTAAATCATAAAAGATAGTAGATTTTATTTTCTACTTGACTCTTTTAATGGATTGCTTGTTCCACTGCAGTTAAACTTGATGGTTGTTATATTTTATCAGTTTAACACTGTTGAAGGCTAATGATAATTTATTCTGCATTATCTTAGTCATAATATTTCTTACTGGGCTAGTTGAGCTCACCCTTTCTTTCACTGTTCTCTTCAGGAAATGAGAATATAGCTGGGACGAGTCGGGAAACGGAGTGATGGTCCAGAGGATAGCATTAGTAGTCCTCACTATTCTGTGAAATAGTGTGATAATAATTATAATGAGGACTCCTTTTGAGTATGAATACTCTCTAGAAGACAATATTTGTATTCAAACTCACAAGTTATGTTTGGTCGTATTGTACACGACAGATGTATTATTAAGTTGTATTTGTATTCAGTACCATGTATCTGGCCGACCCAAGATGGGTGATGTATACCTAATTTTGGGGGCGTCACAATATATGGTTGGAGGAGAACTGGGAAGCCTGCATGTCATGTACATGTACATAAGACACGAACACATATATTTGAAATAAATCCTTAACACAAAAGTTAAGTCATTAAATACTTTACTCTTGTTAGAATTTAAGCCTAATTTAATATGGGTATCATTAATTAATTTTAATGATTCTATATACTAATGTTTTCTACTCCATGAGTAGATTAAATTAAGTATTTGGAAGCTCAAATCCATGGAGTAATGAATGAGATATTAACTCCCAAAGATCACACTTGAAAATGATAAAAGTAATAAATACATGTGAAAAAACCAAGTCCCACATAAGTTAGGAATTAAATATTTTATATATTTATATACAAGGAAAGTTCTCTTGAGTTTGGGCCCCAGGGGGCACCCCACTTTTGTGGAAGGGAGAGACCTAGCCAGGGCTAGGTTCGAACCCACACGAGCGCTCCACCGCCGCCGCCGACCGTCCGGCCTGGCCTGGCTCGAACTCATGGCACGGGGGTCGTGGGTCTGAGTCCTGTATATAATTTTTTAGACAAAATTTAATAAAACTTTTTAATTAAAATTTATTTATTTAATTCTATTATCAAAACTGTGTCGTTTTAAGAATTATCAAAACTGTGTCGTTTTGAGAAGCGGTATCTGCTAAAAGGGTATAAGTCTGAACGGGCGACCCAAAACTACGTCATTTTTGTCGCACCTTCTCTTCTATGCCTAAAACTACGTAGTTTTGATTCTGCTAATGTTTAAACTACATCGTTTTAAGGGTCCGAATAGTTGCGGCTATTCTGCAAATAGTCAAAACTACGTCGTTTTGACCAAAAGATACAAACAATACCTTTTCAGTGGCATCCCATGCCTTTTCAAGGACAAAGTGCCCATCTGAAGGGGTACCAACCCCTCCTATAAATATATAGGAGGGGGAAGCCTTCATACTCACTCATTCACAAGCAACTAAGAATTTATTAGTCATTTAGTATTCTGTTTTCTCATCAGTTTCATAGTTCTAAAAGAGAGAGTTAGAGCATTATTATTTTAGTTCGTAGAGTATACTTTTTGTAGTGCTGCAAAAGTATACAGTGTCATTGTATCCTGGGAGACAAGTGCTATCAACTTTAAGCACCATACGGAGGGCATAATTATTTTAAGAACATAGTTCCAAGTACTAGCCTTGACAAATCAATTACTGAGAGATAAGTTCATATAAATATATATATATATATATATATATATAATTTCCTTTGAGGTTAATAACAATATTAAGACAATTATATATATATATTTTATATTATATATATATATATATAAGAAATATGGATATCAATTCTGTTACTATAATTGGGTCTTGTTCTACACCTTCTATACCAAATGTTCCTGTGAACCATGGTGAAAAACCAGAAAAGTTCAATGGTACAGAATTTAAAAGATGGCAACAAAAGATGTTGTTTAATCTTAATACTTTGAACTTAGCGAGGTTTCTTCACGAAGATCCCCTTATGCTCAAAGAAGATGAAATAGACATGCAAGTTGTTGCTGCAATAGATGCATGGAAACATGCAGATTTTTTGTGACGAAATTATATCCTTAATGGATTGGATAAACACATTATACAATGTGTATAGTTCTCTCAAAATAGCAAGAGAATTATGGGATTCCTTGGATAAGAAATATAAAACAGAAGATGCTGGCATGCGTAGTTGGAAGGTTTTTTAAACTACAAGATGGTGGATTCAAGGCAGTCATCAACCAAGTCAAAGAATTAAAAGTAATCCTTCATGAAATACATGCAGAAGGTATGTCATTAAGTGAATCTTTTCAAGTTGTTGCTATTATTGAAAAAATACCACCTATGTGGAAAGATTTTAAAAAATATCTCAAGCATAAATGCAAAGAGATGAAACTTGAAGACTTAATCATAAGATTAAGGATAGAAGAGGATAACCGTGCCTCTGAAAAGAAAACAGGAAGGACCTTTCTAGAGTATAAAGCCAACGTGGTGGAACAAGGTCCGAAGTCCAAAAGAAAAAAATTCTCTGGTAATAGGCCTCAACAAGGAACTAATAAGAAGTTCTAAGATAAATGCTACATCTATGACAAGCCCGGACATGGGGCAAAGGATTGTCGAAAACGCAAAGACCAGAACAAGATGTCCGCACAAGCCAATGTAACGAAAGTGGATGGTCTTCTTCAAGATGTTTGTGAAATGAATCTTTCAGCGGTTGTTTCAAAAATAAATATGGTTGAGAATCCAAGAGAATGGTGGGTAGATACTGGAGCAACCCACCACGTGTGTTCCGACAGGAACATGTTCTCCACATATCAAGAAATTGAGAATGGAGAAACATCTATATATGGGAAATTCTTCTTCATCCAAGATTGCTGGACAAGGAAATGTGATTCTGAAGATGACATCTGACAAGAAACTTACCCAAAAAAACGTGCTCCATGTGCCTGATATTATGAAAAATTTAGTGTTAGGATCCCTTCTTAGTCAAAAGGGATTTAAATTAGTCTTTGTATCAGACAAATTTGTATTAACTAAAAAATGGGATGTATGTAGGGAAGGGTTATATGAGCAATGGGCTCTTCAAAATGAATGTAATAACTATTGTACCTTCCATTATTAATAAAATTACATCTTCTGCTTATATGATTGAGTCATTTAATTTATGGCATGGTAGATTAGGATATGTTAATTATAATACTATATGTAGATTAATTAATATGGAATATTTGCCAAAATGTGAGATTAACTCTAATCGTAAGTGTGAAATTTGCGTTGAGGCAAAACTTAGAAAATCTTCTTTTAAATCAATTGAAAGAAGTATTGAACCTTTTGAATTAATACACACAGATATTTATGATTTAAAGTTTATACAGACAAAAGGAGGTAAGAAATACTTTATCACTTTTATAAATGATTGTACAAGATATTGCTATGTTTACTTATTGAGAAGTAAAGATGAGGCTTTGGAAATGTTTAAACATTACAAAAATGAGGTTGAGAATCAACTTGATAAAAAGATCAAGACAGTTAAAAGTGATAGAGGTGGGGAATATGAATTTCCATTTGTTGAAATTTGTTCACAACGTGGTATAATATACCAAACAACTGCACCTTATTCACCACAACAAAATGGTGTTGTAGAAAGAAAGAATAGAACTTTAAAAGAAATGATGAATGCAATGTTATTAAGTTCTGGGTTACCTCAGAATTTGTGGGGGGGAAGCAATTCTTTCAGCAAAGTATATTCTCAACCGAATACCTCAAAAGAAGTACAATGTTACACCCTATGAATTATGGAAAGTACATAAGCCGTCTTATAAACACTTAAAAGTGTGCGGGTGTTTAGCAAAAGTAATGGTTCCTCCACCCAAAATGGTGAAAATAGGACAAAAAACAATAGATTGTATATTCATAGGTTATGTTAATAATAGCGGTGCTTATAGATTTTTGGTTAATAAATCAAAAATAGAGGAAATACATGAAAATATGATTATTGAGTCAAAAGATGCTGAATTCTTTGAAATAGTATTTCCTAATAAAAAGGAACAAGAGCCAAGTTCTAAAGAATAATAAACAAGTTAAAATAAAAGAACTTATGATGCTGTTAATGACAGTAATCATGGTTTAGAAGATATTGATGAACCTAGACGTAGTAAACGTACTAGAACATTAAAATCTTATGGTTTGGATTTTCTAACCTATTTGTTAGAAAATGAGCCTCAAACCTATAAAGAAGCAATATCGAGTCCTGAAGCTCCATATTGGAAAGAGGCTATAAATAGTGAAGTAGAATCCATTTTGCATAATCATACGTGGGAATTAGTAGATCTCCCACCAGGCTCTAAACCTCTTGGATATAAGTGGATATTCAAGAAGAAAATGAAAGCAGATGGATCTATAGACAAATATAAAGCAAGACTTGTAATCAAAGGATACAGACAAAAGGAGGGTTTAGATTATTTTGATACTTATTCTCCTGTGACAAGAATATCCTTAATTAGGTTGTTAATAGCCATTGCAGCTTATATACAATTTAGAAATACATCAAATGGATGTAAAAACAACTTTCTTGAATGGAGATTTAGAAGAAGAAATCTACATAGAACAACCAGAAGTATTTATTGTTCCAGAACAAGAAAAGAAAATTTATGTTTGTAAAGTCTCTTTATGGATTAAAACAAGCACCTAAACAATGACATGAAAAATTTGATAATGCAATGTTATCAAATGGGTTCAAAATAAATGAGTGTGACAAATATGTGTATGTCAAGGACACTAAGAATGGGTATGTTATTATTTATCTTTATGTAGATGATATGCTCATTATGGGTAGTAATAATGATATCATTAGACCTACTAAAAGAATGTTAAATAATATTTTTGACATGAAAGACATGGGTGTTGCCGATGTAATATTAGGAATTAAAACTTCTAAAACATCGGACGGATTAGTGTTATCACAATCACACTATATTGAGAAAATACTCAGGAAATTCAATCAATATGATTGTAATCCTGTGGAAACACCGGTGGTAGATATAAATTTACACTTGTCTAAAAATAAAGGAAAGAGCATATCACAACCTAAGCATGCATAAGTAATTGAAAGCCTTATGTACTTAATGAATTGTACACGTCATGACATAACACAATCTGTCAATAAATTGAGTAAATTTACAAGCAATCCAGGACAAGATCACTGGAAAGCGATTATAAGAGTTTTAAGGTATTTAAAATACACTCAAAATTTTGGATTGCACTACTCAAGATATCCAGCAGTACTTGAAGGATACTGTGCTGCGAATTAGATATCGGATACAAAAGACTCTAAATCCACTAGTGGTTTTATGTTTACACTAGGTGGAGGAGCAGCAGTATCATGGAAATCTTCTAAATAAACATGCATAGCTCGATCAACGATGGAATCTGAGTTTATTGCATTAGATAAGGCTGGAGAAGAAGCTGAATGGCTTCGTAATTTTTTAGAAGATATTCTTATGTGGCCTAAACATGTGCCGCTTATTTGTATCCATTGTGATAGTCAATCAGCAATTGGAAGGGCACATAGTCACATGTATAATTGTAAGTCTAGACATATTCGTCGTAGACATAATACCATAAAACAATTGCTCTCTAACGATATTATGTTTATTGAGTACATAAAGTCGAAAGAAAATATAGCGGATCCGTTGACTAAATGTTTGACTAGAAAACAAGTAAAAATAACTTCGAGGGGAATGGGTTTAAAACCTATAAACAAGGATCGTCATGATGGAAATCCAACCTAGTTGACTGGAGATCCCAAGATCTAGGTTCAAAGGGACAACTAAATTGTGAATGATTCAACCAAATCACTATGAAGAAATTAATTTCTTCTGCTTATTCCTATGATACGAGATAGTGATACCTGCAGCGGTTACAGGATAAGCTATGCTTTTAATAATTCTTAAATCTTGATAAACATGTGGAGTATGGAAGGATACTCTTATTAAGAATCACCTATGTGAGTGTGAACTGGGCCAATTCTATGAGAAGGATAAGTTTATACTTCTCTAAAGCACTCATAAATCCGGGATTGTTCGGGGCCAAAATGAACAAAATCATGAGAACCAAATAATGTTTAGAAAGATTCTGTGTGAATTACTATTGTCTCGATTTACACAAACGATTGGATAGTTCAAGACATCACGTTCACTGGACAACCAATAAACCCCGATAGTTTTTCACAAGGGAAGGTTCAAAGCCAAAAGCTACCTCTCTCGATACAGATGATTTCTAATTCTGTCTCTCCCTCTCAGAGTCTGCATAACATTTGCATAAGGCTGGCAGTCAATATCATTCATGTGGGGGATTGTTAGAATTTGAGCCTAATTTAATATTGGTGTCATTAATTAATTTTAATGATTCTATATATTAATGTGTTCTACTCCATGAGTAGATTAAATTAAGTATTTGGAAGCTCAAATCCATGGAGTAATGAATGAGATATTAATTCTCAAAGATCACACTAGGAAATGATAAAGGTAATAAATACATGTGGGAAAAACCAAGTCCCACATAGGTTAGGAATTAAATATTTTATATGTTTATATACAAGGAAAGTGCTCGTGGGTTTGAGCCCCAAGGAGCACCCCACTTTTGTGGAAGGGAGAGGACCTAGCCAAGGCTAGGTTCGAACCTACACGCGCGCACCGCCGCGGCCGGCCTGACTCTGGCTCGTGGCACAGGGCACGTGGGTCTGGGTCCTGTATATAAATTTTTAGACAAAAATTTATTTATTTAATTCTATTATCAAAACTGTGTCGTTTTGAGAATAATCAAAACTGCGTCTTTTTGAAAAGCGGTATTTATTATATTATCAAAATTGTGTCGTTTTGAGAAGTAGTATCTGCTGAAAGGGTATAAGTCTGACGGGCGGCCCAAAACTACGTCATTTTTGTCACGCCTTTTCTTCTAAGTTTAAAATTACGTAGTTTTGGTTCTGCTAATGCTTAAACTACGTCGTTTTAAAGGTCCGAATAGTTGCGCCTATTCTGCATATAGTCAAAATTACGTCGTTTTGACCAAAAGATACAAACAATATCTTTTCAGTGACATCTCATTCCTTTTCAAGGGCTAAGTGCCCATCCAAAGGGGCACCAACCCCTCCTATAAATAGATAGGAGGGGGCAACCTTCATACTCACTCATTCACAAGCAACTAAGCATTTATTAGTTATTTAGTATTCTGTTTTCTCATCAGTTTCATAGTTCTAAAAGAGAGAGTTAGAGCATTATTATTCTGGTTCGTAGAGTATACTTTTTGTAGTGCTGCAAAAGTATAGTGTCATTGTATCCTGAGAGACAAGTGCTATCAACTCTAAGCACCATACGGAGGGCATAATTGTCTTAAGGACATAGTACCAAGTACTAGCCTTGACAAATCAATTACTAAGAGATAAGTTCATATATATACATACATACATATATATATATATATATATATATATATATATATATATATATATAATTTCCTTTGAGGTTAATAACAACTCTTTTATTATTTATGCCACGTGAAATTTTAACTCACTTGTGATATCTTAATATATATTTATATGTGAGTATACATTATATATATATTTATATAAAAGATCATTTGGGAAAGATACTGAGATGAAGGGTCAGCCAATAAAATCTGACATAGTATGTATCAAAATGCTGCAAAAAAATCCATGCTGAAAAAATTTTAACTGGGATATATAGCAGCAACTGAGATTTAGCTAGAGGTGGGATAAAAGGAAGACACTAATTCATTTTGTGACAAGAGACAGCGGTTAGAGGGATGCATGTAGGAACATACATAACATGGGCCAAAGTGAAGCATAGGAGGAAAATGATGACTAATTATTTCACCAAAGATATCCCCAACACAACTGATCATCATTTTGATAATGCCTATGATACTCATTATTGGGGAAACAAAGTTATATACTGTTATAGTTCCCCCCTCCAAGCTCTGATGGACACTTTTTAGAATCCTTCTACCGCGACGGGGGGTTCCAATCGTATGAGGTGGGGTAGTGACCGGCGGATATTTTTTATTTTTTTTTTTGCTTTTGACTACCAATTAATTAATGTGATTTATTGAAATTAAAATTTTTACAAAATGCAGTGATTTATGTGTCATTTGGATACATGTAAAAAATAGGGTTGCACAGACTGTACAATTCTATTTTTTACATGTATCCAAATGACACCTAAATCACTGCATTTTATAAAAATTTCAGTTCTAATAAATCACATTAATTATTTGGTAATCAAAAATAGAAAAAAAAAAAAAAATCGACCGGTCGGAACCGGCGGGTCGCTATAGACTTGTTGCACTTTTTATGTCTTTTATGTTGTTGTGTTCTTCTATATATATGTAATGCAGTGACGAAGCCAGAAATTTGTATCAGTAGGGTCAAAATTATTACTAAGTTACAAAAAATTTTGGCGGGGGTTCGGGGGCAGCGCCGTCGAGACAATTTTTTTTTTTATCTTCATACTTTCGAGTATTATATATTATATATATATTTTTATATTATTTTTTATTTATATATTATATATTACAATAAAAATATTATGAGTAATATTATATGGTATATATATACTATATTGACTCATAAGGACTTTTTTAATCACAACTGTTCATAAGTAAGTAATTTATTATTTATTTTTAAAAATATATAAATTAAGATTTTATTTAGTTAAAATATTATAGAGAGATCTATATATTGAAAGGATAACGGTTTATATGTGATTAAAATTTGATTGACAAAGTTATAAAGTTTCAATTGACCCGTATAATAGAA